>PVJS01040357.1:0-18481 GCA_004027185.1 Glis glis
AGAGAGAGAGAGAGAGAGAGAGAGAGAGAGAGACAGGGAGAGAGAGAGAGAGAGAGCTGAGGCTGGCCGCGAACCCGGATCCTCTGGTCTCTGTCTCCCAAAGTACTGGGATTACAAGCGTGCGCCACCACGCCCAGCAATATTTTTCCATTTAGTATTTCATTTGAGTTTCACTGCATGGAAGAAAGTATTATCTCCCTGAAGTATTAGGAGACTGAGTCCCATGCAACCAATGGAACCTGCCCAAGTTGACACAGTTAGTTAGTAGCAGAGGAAAGACTAGAACTGCCTGCATTCAAGCCAAGTTCATTGCACTTCCCACTCCCTAGGACATGTGACCTTTCCATGTTGATCTTTATAAATAGGCAGGTAGCCCTCTATTAAGGGATCTTGTTTTGTTTTGATCACATTGAGGAAATTCTTACAAAAAAAAAGGTAACTTCTTAAAACCAGAAGGCCATAATATACCCACTATAATTATGTCAAATTCACATTTGAATCATATTAATGAATATGGTGTGTTGACCTCAGGTGATCCTCCCATTTACCGTTATTGGAAAGACAATCTCCAACGTAAAGACAGCTCCGTCTCCAACACTGGTACGGCGGGTATGGTGGAAACCACGGCCTATGCTCTGCTCACCAGCCTGAGCTTGAAAGAGACGAATTATGTCAACCCCATCATCAGATGGCTGGCAGAAGAGCAGAGGTACGGAGGCGGCTTCTACTCGACCCAGGTAACACATCCCTGGCTTGTTTCATCCTCCTGTAGACACATCCACACATTCCACCCTCGTTCTACAGAGGAGGGAATGAGCCCAGGGAGGTTCATTCAGGGGTTAGTGGCAGAGCCAAAGTCAAGACTCACTTCTGACTAAGCTCAGTGCTCTTCATGATTCTAATGACCACCAAAGGCTAGTAAGGTTATTGGCACTTATGGTACACCTTATATCATAAATAGTGGTCCCCATGTAGACAAAGGTACTGATGTGCCCTCCCCTGCAATAATAAGTAAAAAGTGAAATACTGATCATTAGATGTTTACCTACCAGTCATTTGAGCATGTATATTTTATGTTACAACTAACTATTAAGTAGTTGTATCATACACACTCACGTGCCACCTAACAACATTGTGGCCAATGACAGACAACATATATCATGGTGGTCCCAGAAGATTGTAAAGGAGCGGAAACACTCCTATTGCCTAGTGACCCTGTAGCTATTATAATGTCATAATGTAACATGTTCACATGTTCGTGCTTTTTCTTTTTTTTTTTTGGTGTTGGAGATTGTACCCAGGACCTTGAGCATGCTAAGAACATGCTATGCTCTGACCTATACCTCCAACCCCATATTGTACTTTTTATTATTACTTTTGAGTGTACAAATTCTACTTAGAAGTTTAGTGCAAAATGGTATACCATGTTCTGCCAGCAACAGACTCATAGGTCTGGTTGTTTGCTGTATCTCTTCATTGTGTCAAGAGGCCAGGCTGAGTGATTGACCAGCTAGGTATGTGCGAGTGCGTATACTCTGTTTGCACAATGACAGAGTTGCCTAACAATAAATATTCATGATGTATCTTTGTTGTTAAGTAGCACATGACTGTACATTTATATTCAAAGTTTAGCTCAAAGGTTAACATTGTTCCTGTACCCTGGATGTTTAAATAATGATGGAGTGTGTAAGCTCTCTATATAAATATTAGAGGAACAGGGGTCCTTCAGAATTAATTTAGTGATCATCTAAGGGATTTCATCTTGAGGACAACTGCAGGCTTAGCAGAAAAAAAAAATGACCTATTTATTAGCAGCACTTGCTTCCGTGGGCAGAGGCAGAGGAGTAGCTGTATTTTCCACATCTCTGATCCAGTCACATTTCCTCTTTTTTTTTTTTTTTTGGTACTGGGAATTGAACCCAGGGGCATTTGCCTCCGAGCTACACCCCCAGCCCTATTTTTTATTCTTTATTTTGAAACAGGGTCTCACTAAGTTGCGGAGGGCCTCACTAAGTGGCTGAGGCTGGCCGCGAACCCATGATCCTCCAGTCTCAGCCTCCCAAGTACTGGGATTACAAGCATGCGCCACCACGCCTGGCTTGACAAGAAACTTTAAAACAGCACCAATGGGAAGGGAAAGTTTGTAACTTCACTGTGGAAGTATTTAATCTGAGACTGAAAAATGAGAAAGAGATAGCCCAGCAATCCCAGATGGAATGGTTGCAGGTTCAAGACCAGCCTCAGCAATTTAGTGAGACCCTCAGAAACTTAGTAAAACTCTGTTTCAAAATAAAATAGGGCTGGGGATGTAGCTCAGAGGTAGAATGCCCCTGGGTTCAATATCCAGTAGGAGAGACAGACAGAGACATAAGCATGCTGAGTCAGGGCATCCTGCAGAGAGACTTGCCTGAGGCTACCTGTACAGAATATGACAAGGCCCAACTTACTCCCTGCCCCTGCTAACAACAACATCCTTCTGAAGGAGGGGAAGACCTTCCTTCCACCTCCACAATGGGGCCCTTAGTGGTTTCACTCAATCAGCCAGAGTTTCATCTCCAGACAGTGCTGCCTACCCGCTCATAAGAGAGGGCATCTGTAAACAGGGTGTGCATAAATAACATGAGCATGCTTTGTGCCTTGCTGATTGTTGACAGGATACAATTAATGCCATCGAGAGCCTGACAGAATATTCACTCCTGGCTAAGCAACTGCAATTGAATATGGATATCAATGTCTCCTACAAGCACAAAGGTGACTTCTACCATTATAAGGTGACAGAGAAGAATTTCCTTGGGAAGCCAATAGAGGTAAGTGAAGAAGTTTTCATAATACTTCACAACTGGATGGGACACTGAAATCATCTCTTCCACCCTTATTTTACAAATATGCTTATTTACCACTTAAATATTTTGAGTGTCTGTTACATCCTAAGCAAAAGTACCTATTATTTATGTCTCGAGCGCTGGGGATTCCAAAGTAAAACCTATAGAACCCATGTACTAGGGAGAGACAGTCACTTATGCAGACAGTGAAAAATAAGAGGCTTGGTAGGTACATGGAAGAAGAAAGGGAGCCCCTGACCCAGGTTGAGGGTGGCAGGGTGGGGGAGTTTGCCTCATGTGTCAACCTGCGTGGGTCAAATCTGGAAGAATCAGAATGAGATGGCCAGGTGAAAAAAAGGGAAGAACATTCCAGACATAGGTAACATCACACACGAAGGCACAATTGTAGAGTAGGAGAAGAGACATGTTTGGGAGTCTGCCAGTGGTTTCTTTTGACCTTGGTCATATATGCAGATGATAGCTAGGTTGGAATTGGCCTTTGGGTCCCCAAACTCCTTGCCTCATGACCTTTGCTACTGCTGGATTTGTTAAAGTGAAAACTTCTGTGGATTTTAAAAATGTCCCAAAGAAAAGGACACTTTGGGAAAAGTAGGCTCTATAGTACTACTAGCTGTCAGTATATAGATGCTAATATATATTATATATATTGTATGTATTTCTAATTATCATGTTTATATTATTAAGTATATTTAAAGATAGAAATAATTGGGATATAAGCCAGGTGTGGAGGCACTCACCTGTAATCCCAATACTTGGGAGGCTGAAATAGGAGGATGGCAGGTTTGAGGACAGCCTCAGCAATGAGCAATGTAGCAAGACTTTCAGCAACCTAGCAAGACCCTGTTTCAAAATAAAATAAATAAATAAATAAAAAGGTCTGGGGGTGTAGCTCAGAGATAGAATGCCCCTGGGTTCAATTCCCAGTACCAAAAATAAATAAATAAATAAGCTAAACAAGTTATTTCATACAGGATTCTCCTGTTCTCCAATGTACCCTGTTTCAAAAGAAAATAAATAAATAAATAAATAAATAAATAAATAAATAAATAGGTCTGGGGGTGTAGCTCAGAGATAGAGTGCCCCTGTGTTCAATTCCCAGTACCAAAAATAAATAAATAAATAAATAAGCTAAACAAGTTATTTCATACAGGATTCTCCTGTTCTCCAATGTGTATGTGAGCGTGGTAGGTAACTCTAGGGAAGAAAGAGGAATAGGGGTGGGGCGCAGTGCACAGCATTTCCCAAACTTTTTTGCCCATAGAAGATTGTTCTCAGCCCCATCTCAAAGCACTCACTCTCCAGTACATGGGAGAACAGGAAAGTTGTCTTATTTTCTTAGGTTGGCTGAAATTTGAAGGAGGGGTTGACAAACTTCAATGCACACTGAATCCCCTTTGCATTCGCATGCTAAGCAGAAGGAGGGGGAACTGCAGATGTGGAGGGAAGGAGGAGCTGGCTCTTCAGGCCCTTGCTCAAAATGACCTCTCCCATACTCCCCACACATCTGGGAGCATCTGGATGAGAGAATTTCTCTGGAGAGAATTGCTTAACATAGCTCATGCCTTCCCTTTCCGCCTAGCAGAGTTGGAAGAAGAACCATAGCAGCAGTGCATTTAGAAGGCTCGACTGGGGTGCCAGAGGGTTGGGGTGAGGTCCCAGGGGTCCCAGTAAAAGCCACTGACAAATGGGGAAGATGAACCTATAAAAGTTGGAAGAGGGGTGCAAAGGGAAAGGTAGGAGAGGGCCAGAGATCTTTTGCACCTACTTTAGAGTCACGAGTCTCACTGCTGATGAAAACAATTTCCGTCAGCACATTGGATGCTGATTCCTGAGCTAGAGAGAAATTTATGAAGAACCAGTTTTACCATAACCATAACCAGAGGCAGAGCGACCTCTGGCATGTTGGTTTTGTTGGTTCACTCAGGAGATCGCACACATCTTATTTATATGTGGAAGGGAAAGGGCAAGTTCCCGCATCTTTTAGTGCCCATTATGGGCATAGGGATTTCAATGTCTTATCCATTTAATCTCACAATAGCTCCAAGAGAGGAGGCCAGCAGGTATCAGCCAGCTCTTTCTGTTGTTCTATCCTCTCTCCCTATTGAATGATAAATGAAAGCATGGCTTCTCTATCCATCTTTCCAGGTGCCTCTCAATGATGACCTCGTCATCAGCACAGGACATAGCAATGGCTTGGCTACAGTCCATGTAAGTATTTAACTGAAAGCTAATAGGGAGTTGTATGTCTATTTTTACTAGGAAACGTAAAAGTTGAGGACTTTGCCACAAAGTTGCAGAAATCTGAGCCTGGATAACCATGACTAAAGTAAGACTCAAAGCCGGGCATGGTGGATCATAGGTTCAAGGCCAGTGCGAGGTAACTTAGTGAGATCCTGTTTCAAAATAAAAAATATAGCTGGGTGTGGTGGTGCACACTTGTAATCCCAGTACCTGGGAGGCTGAGATCAGAGGATCCGGGTTCGCAGCCAGCCTCAGCTACTTAGGCCCTCCACAACTTAATGAGACCCTGTTTCAAAATAAAGAATAAAATAATAGGGCTGGGGGTGTAGCTCAGAGGTAGAATGCCCCTGGGTTCAATCCCTAGTACTGCAAAAAAAAAAAAAAGTAAAGTAAGATTCAGATGACTAATTCTTTCTAGCTATCTTGACAGCTGTCCTCACAATTTATATTTGGTATTCACTATGTTAATACTTATATGTATACCTTCTATATATTTGTGGAAATTATATATAGTAATATATATAATTTTATATATATATATATATATATATATATATTCATGCACTGCATAATAACATTGCTGTCAAAGATGGGCCAAATACAGGATGGCGGTCCCATAAGATTATATCACCTAGTGACATAGTAGCTTCTTAGTTTTTGTAACAACACTCTGTGATGTTCGCACAACATTAAAATCACCTAATGACCCATGTCCTCAGGGTTATGTGGAGCATGACTATATATAATATATAATTCGGGGCTTTATGTGTGTGTGTGTGTGATGTCTGTATGTTTTCTATGGTTAGTCACATAGTCACATCTCATTTACCAGCATCCTTGGGGATTGATGTATTTATTATACAGAAATGCTTAAATTTCTTTAATTTTAGGCATTTAGCAGTTACGGGTTTTTCTACTCTCTTTATATATGTCAATGCAGCCTTGAACTGTGTGTTCTGAGCAGAAATTAACATTCTTTTGCTGGTTTTGTTACTCTCTTATCTTTAGTACATTTATTCCTTCAAGGGCTATTTATAAGATTGCACAGGGGAGGGAGAGCTGTCCACTTTTCTGTCATTTCCGGTTGCTCTCAATATACCTGCTTCTAGCAACACCTTCACCCATCCAAACACACCTCCAGTGTGTTCTTTGCCTGGATGGTGTGTGGGCTGGGATAAAACCTCACTTCCTAGCCTTGTAACATTATATGTAAAATTAAAATGTACAGGCTCAGGGAAAAGAACAGGAAACTGGGGAGTTTCCTGTAGAATAAAGTGCTCAGATTTGACTGCATGGGATTTAGAGCAGGATTCTACCTGGCCAGAAGTCATTTTCTGCTTACTTTAGGCATTTCAGCTATATTTCCAATTGGGGAGTTTGCTGAAGGTTCAGGTGCTGGGAAATGAGTCATTACCGTCCGCCATGCACAACTGGATTCTGAAACCGCTGTTTCAGGCATCCTGTCTGCAGCCGTAGTACTGCCATCAAATCTTTTTGATTTTCCCATTTTAAATAGAATCTTCTTGTTTCCCTGTCCCAATGCAGGTAAAAACTGTAGTGCACAAAACCAGTACCTCTGACGAAATTTGCAGCTTTTATTTGAAAATCGATACCCAGGACTTTGAAGGTAAAACAGCATGGCTTACACCGTCATTCTGACTGAGTTCCTTTTAACATTGAATATCGCCATTGAATGAGATGAATCAGTGGATGTTTTAAGATGAGGCTCAAGATTTTTTTTGTTAAAGTCAACCATCATTACCCTTACTTTTGGTAATCCAGAACATTACAAATTATGAATAAAACAAGTATACATAAAAAAGAGAATGTCAAATAGAGAACTTCTCTGATTAAGAAAAATATGCTTGCTCAAAAAAATAATAATTCTTAATCCAATTCTTACATTGACATCCAAGTAAACATTTATCATAATGCATGTAATGCTTAATAATAGTTGGAAACCAATATTAAATAATTTAATAACTAATCTAAATTTATTTACTAGTGATGAAGAATATTGTTTTGATTGTGCTACTTTTAAGGAATATAACTAGTTGTAAAGCTATAGAAAGGTCTAATTCCTTTGAATTTCTATTGCTTTGTGTCAACACTCCATTCCAGAACCTTGAATTTTCTTATAACCCTGTTGATTTTCCATCCCTAGCCTGACTGTCCTTCAAGGGATCCATCAAATGCATATTTCTCTGCCTCTACCTTTATCCTGGTCTCTCCAGTACTTGTTTGTTGTGATACTGGGGATTAAATCCAGGGGCTTTCTACCCTTAAACTATACCTCTAGCCCCCTTTATATTTTTTATTTTTATTTTTATTTTATGTTATTTTATTTTATTTTTGCGGTACTGGAGATTAAGCCCAGGGACATTCTACTTCTGGGCTACACCTCCAGCCCTATTTTTTATTCTTTATTTTGAAACAGGGTCTCACTAAGTTGCGGAGGCCTCCCTAAGTAGCTGAGGCTGGCTGTGAACCTGGATCCTCCAGTCTCAGCCTCCCAAGTACTGAGATTCCAAATGTGCGCCACCACGCCCGGCTATACTTTTTATTTTGAAACAGGGTCTCACTAAGTTACCTCACACTGGCCTTGAACCCATGATCCTCCTGTCTTGGTCCCCCAAGAACTGGGATTATAGTTGGCCACCACACCTGGCCTTTTTTTTTTTTTTTAATGTGCTTTCTGGGCTTTTTGTTTTGTTTTAACCTGTGGCCTTCCCATGCCTTTGCTGGTTGGGTCTCACTTCCCTGCTCAAAAGCAAGTCCCCTTGCACACCCCAGCCTCATCCTCTGATCTTTGCCTCAGGGACAGTGTGTACACTGCTGCGTCTGCCCTGATATCTTCCATTTGTGGCTCAGAATCCTGTTCCTGCAGGAAGCTTCCAACCACCAGCAAATCCAGGCACCCACACTTCCTCCCCGCAAGTCCCCCAAACACATTGCCAATACCTACTTATCTTAAATGACTTCTTCCTTAAATCAGAAGTTCTTCAAGAGCAGAGAACCATTCTAATTATTTAGAAGTTTCCTGGCAATTGTCAGAAGCCATGGATTTCCATTAAAATCACCAAAAGTACCAACTTCCAAATCACAAAATCATTTTTAAGTGCGTTCAGAGACTTGCTCACCAATGATTCTATTCTGACAGGTTTCAAACAAACTGAACACAGTTTATCTCATATTTGTCTATTTGTCTGTCTGTCCTGTGTGCTAGCATCCAGCTACAGTGGCTATGGTGACCGGGGACACAAGCGTATAATAGCATGCGCCAGGTGAGCCCGTTTCCAGAGAGGGGTGTAGATTCAAGGTCTCACTTTTGCCATACAACTACTTCTTTATATCTTTTAAAATGCTAAGAGGTCTAGAAAATACAAAATTGTTCACAAATGCAGAATATAACAGTTGTTCTTAAATGGCTATATATTACAAGGAACAGCTTTGGCTTTGCTCAGGAATCGTTTTCTCTCCCATTTTTGTCTTCTTCTGATTCCAGCAGTATGATGATAACTTTATCAGTCTTTCAGAGGGCTAGAGATGTGATATAAGTATGAGGAAAAGAAAATGCAAAAGATTCTCCCATAAGCAGTTCCTACTCACTTAGAAAAATCACATTCGCTCAGCAAAATCCCTGGCTATTATCAGTCAATGGTTCTCAGCTCAGGCTGCACATTGAAACCAAAACTTTCAGAAATGTCCGAAGCTCAGATCTCACCCCCAGAGGTCATTCTAATGTAGCCAGGATGGAGAACCACTGATGTTAAACCATCTGCTAACTAAAGGCAGAGGCCTGAATTTACTACTATAATATTTTCCTATTGCCACCAGGTAACAATTTGCTGCAAACTTAAAGACAATGCAAATTTATTTTCTTATAATTCTGGAGTTCAGAAGTGCTAAAATCAAGGAGTTGGTAGGGCTGTGTTTCTTCTGGAGGCTCTAGAAAAGAATCCATTTCTTGGCCCTTTCCGGATTCTAGAGGCCGCCCATGTTCCTTGGCTTGCGGCTTCTGCCTCTGTCTTCAGTCAGCACCCTTTCCAGTCTCTCTGACTGACCCCACCTTTCCTCATCACATCCTTCTCTGACTCTCCTGAGCCTTTCCCTTATGAAGACCCTTGCGATTCTATCATGCCACCCAGACGATCCATGATAATCTCCCTACCTCAGATCCTTAACTTAATCACATCTAGAAAGCCCCCTTTGCCACATAAGCTAGCATATGCATAGATTTGGGGGATTAGGATATGGACATCTGTATTGGACAGGGTTCTCTAGATTAACAGAATACACAGAATGAGTATATTTAAAAAAAAAGGATTTATCAGATGGCTTACAGTTTGCAGCAATGTAGTCCCAGGTTCTGACTGCACGTGGAGGGTCAGAGGAACCAGTAGCTGGTTGAACGGTCTAAGAGCTAGAGTCTTAGGATTGGAGCAACCACTAATTCAGTCCCAGTCCAAGACGTGAAGATCAGGAAGCTTCTTCGGAGAAACGATGGTGGAGTTTCAGTTCCAAGAGCAGGAGGCCGAGAAGATCGAGCTCTTCGGAGAAAGGCGGAGCCGGTGGCTGAGGATCTCAGGCGAGAGCAGATGCGCTTTCCTCGGAATGAGTCACACACACTCTACGTGGCTTCTCCCTCTTTATCTAAGTCCGCACCTATCAGAATCCTGCTGCCTACATTCAGGGCAGGGCTTTCTCTTTAATCTGCTGTTACACACCCAAAATCACATAATCTTGGGTGTGTCATGATCAGGTCAAGTTGACAACTTAGATTAACTATCACAACATCCCTGGGGGCCATTAGTCTGCTTACCCCCAGCCACCATCCTAAAATGTTTGTGGACGTGGACACTGGTTTTGAAAATGTGCATGTAAGTTTGGTTTTAGTGATCACAGAGAGTGGACCCGTTGTCGGCAGGGCCAGGACTGGATCACCAGCTTCTCCCCTCTTCCTCCCTCCTCCCTCCATCCCCCTGCTGTGCTCTGTCTCCATAACTCTGTGTATTGTTGCTAACAGCGATATCTGTCGGTGATATTTTGCTGTTTTTACTTACAATGACAGATGACACAAAGCACTCAGTAGAGAAACCCAGTAGGGTTGTGTAAGATGAGAGGACTTTGGGAATGATGTAGAAATCCCCTTATTTTAGAAATAAAAAATGAATACCCAAAGAGGGAAAGTAGCCTGCCAAGTCCTCACCGAGGTAGAGGAGGAGCCAGGGGCCCCGGTGCCCAATCCAGGATCTAAACCAACTCTTTCAATGATTGTATCTGAGACCTTTGATCCCAGGAAACAGCCCGTGTTCTTCATTGTCTCCCTCCCAGGGTTTCCCAGCCATGTCTGTGGTCCCGAGCCCATCGCTCTTCTTAGGATTCCTTCCCTACCTGGCCCTTTCTGACGCAGACCCCTGCGTTCCTCATCACACCCCGCTTCCCTCCTTGGCAACATTCCTTCCCTGCTCTGCTCCCTCTCAAACTTCTTTCTTCACTCCCTAACACCTTTCCATTAAAGTCGCCTTTCCCCAGGCAGCTTCCTGCCCGCTAATTGCCCTTAGCGGCCCTATTAGCTGGGGAGGGACATGATCATACTTATCTTTACACCTCAGTTGTCACAGAGGTATGAGCACATTTCTGGGCACAGCTGGCATCAATGCATGGGACCCTGCAGGGAGGCATCTGGAATTGGCATAAAGAAGGTCTTTCTTTTTTATTTTTTTGGCACTGGGGATTGAACCCAGGGGCATTCTACCTCTGAGCTAAAACCCCAGCCCTATTTTTTATTCTTTATTTTGAAACAGGGTCTTGCTAAGTTGCAGAGGGCCTCACTAAGTAGCTGAGGCTGGCGGCAAACCCAGATCCTCCAGTCTCAGCCTCCCAAGTACTGAGATTACAAGCATGTGCCACCATGTCCAGCTTGAAGAAGGGCTTTCTGATAACAGAGTGGCACACCTGTGGGTGTCCTCTGCCAGGAAGTGACCTCCAGCAAGTTAGCTCGCTTCTCTGGACTTTTTGTCTAAAGCAAAGATACTGGACAATTTTCTCTCAAAGTTTCTGCCAGGTCTAAATGTCCACACCTCTGCGAGACATAAAAAGGCTCTTATCAAAAACTCATTCATTGGATTTCATTGACAGGAGGCCTAATTCCAGATTGTCGATGGACAGAAGAAAGCAAGTAAAATGTAATATTGAATATTCTATCTTTTGGCTTTTACATATCAGAGACAGGATTTTTTTTAAGCAGTTGAAATATGCTATTGGCTCTGTGATGCAGAAGTTAGATTGGGTAAATTCCAAAAGTAACTGTGTAGTCCTTATTCATGGAAGAAATTCTTTGCCTTCAAATATTCTCTCTCCTGATTAGAAAATGCCAGCACACAGTTTCTGTATTCGGAGGGTCTCTTTCGTGCATTTAGCTTTTTACAACCTCTGTGTTGTATTCATAAGAAAAGGAGGGGGGGAAAGGGGGGATTTCATTTCTCCCACAACAAAGTAAATGCCTTGGGGAAGTTTGCTGGTTTTGGCAGCAGGCAAAGGGCTTCTTGAAAGGAGGGTTTCTGCTCCATGGCTGAAGCAGTCTTCATGGCAACCAGTCTCTATGGCAACCAGTCATCCAGGCTCCAGCAACCTTTTCATAGACACTCTGCACCCGGGAGGCCCTTTTCCATCCTGTTCCAGGAGTATTTGCATGTGTGAGCACGGGTTCTCTGCCTCTGCCCATCCAATTAGGGAGATGCTCAGCTGTCACTGGACACTCAAAGGCGTCTTAGATTCTGTTCTAAAGGGTTCATCTGGTGGGGAATGGGGTTACATTTTTTATGCATCAGAGATTTTTCTAGTACTTTTTATTATTGTGGTAAATGTTGCACCGAAAACTTCTAATAAGGACTGCTTCGTATGTGCTGTATAAAGGGTGACTGGGGCAAAGATGTGCCCCAATATCTCACTAACTTGTGTAAGGTCTCCTATTTCACTAAGACTCATTCCTTCAGGCGAGATGAGCTCATCCCCCCACCCCATGAAGTTATTTCCTCCACTTCTTCATTTTATCCTGACTGCTCTTCCAGGCTCCAGCCTCTAACATCCTGAAGTGAGGTTGGACCCTGGGCAGCTCATGCACAGCCTCACTCCCTGCCCCTGCCCGACCCTGCCCCCAACCTGCCCCTCTTTTCAGCCCTCTAACACTGCCTCATGGAGCACCAAGCCTCTGCCAACCACAGCCAAAGCCTTAGAATCATAAAGATCAACTTAAAACATGAGTTTATACTTTAGCACAGTTAATTTTACAAATAAAATGAGCTCAGAAAGGGGAAATGATTTGTGGAAATTTCTCAGCAGAATTGGAATGAAACCCAAGTTTCCCAATTTCTCCTTTCAGTATCATTTTCTCTCTTACCCAAAAGAAAATCAAACAAAAAACCCCAGAACAAAACCAAAAACACTTCCTATTTTACCTTTGTCTTTCTTCTTCCCACTAGCATAATTCTTGGACAAGGAATGGTCCTTGAGATATTCTTTATTTCTTTCTTTCTTTCTTTTTTTTTTTTTTTTTTGCAATACTGGGGATTGATTGAACCCAGGGGCATTCTACCTCTGAGCTCCTCCCCCATCTCGATTTTTTATTCATTTTTAAACAGGGTCTCACTAAGTTGCAAAGGGCCTCACAAGTTGCTCAGGCTGGCCACAAACCTGTGATCCTCCTGTCTCAGCCTCGCAAGTACTGGTATTACAAGCATGCACCACCACACCCGGTTTGAGATACTCTTTCTAAAATAATATATCTATTGTAGAATTTTTTGTGGTACGGGGGATTGAACCCAGAGGCATTCTACCTCCGAGCTATACCCCCAGCCCTATTTTTTATTCTTCATTTTGAAACAGGGTCTCACTAAGTTGCGGAGGGCCTCACTAAGTAGCTGAGGCTGGCTGTGAACCCGGATCCTCCGGTCTCAGCCTCCCAAGTACTGGGATTACAAACATGCGCCACCATGCCCAGCTTATTGTGGAAATTTTTTTTCCTTTTTTTTTTTTGCGGTACTGGGGATTGAACCCAGGGGCATTCTACCTCCGAGCTATACCCCCAGCCCTATTTTTTATTCTTTATTTTGAAACAGGGTCTCACTAAGTTGCAGAGAGGAAAATTTTAAAAATAGAGAAAGGCATGGGAAAGAAAAGAGATAATTCAAGTATAATCTCATCATCCAGAGAAAGTAGCTGCTAACATGTAACTGTAGTTTCTTCAGGTCTGCTCCTAGACACATTTGAGTCTCTTTTCAATAGGCACCTAATTTCAACTTCAAATGTACTCCATTAGAAAAAGAACTAGAGTGAGAATCAAGAAACCTGAATTTTTACGCAGCTCTGCAGGAACTAGCCATGTAACCTGGACTGAGTGCCTTCCTCTCATCCTCAGTTTCCCCAGCTAGTTCACTTGGACTGGGTGGCATCTATGCTCTAGAAATAGCGGCCCATCGAGAATACTGGTCAAGAAAAGAGAACAGATGACTCAAAGATCTCTTGCAACTCTAAAATCCAGAGAATCTAACCCATATATTGGAGAGAAGCAAATAAATGGAGATCCACATTCAAAAAGAAAAGCCTGCTAGACAATAGGGCCTTTTCTCACCAAATCTTATCCATCTACTTATTCCATGTCCTAATCTCTTATTTGTTCTAGCTACAAGCCCAGCAGGGAGGAGTCTTCCTCGGGGTCCTCTCATGCAGTGATGGATATTTCCTTGCCTACCGGAATCAGCCCGAATGAAGAAGACTTAAGAGCTGCAAGTGTTTTCTTTTCGATGTGGATAAGAATGCTTGGATTTCTTTTCTGCATTATTTTATAAACAAATCTCTATCCTTTCATTTTAATATGTCACTTTCATGCAGTCACCCAAAATAGTCTTTCCAAAACAACAATCTACCTAAGTTTTGGTTTACCAAAGTGAAGCCGAAGTGTGTACTTGCATGGTCCAAAAAAAAATGTGTGTACTGTCATGTCCAGACATTCTCAAGAAGAGGGACTGCGCTCCAACTTCTTTGAATAGCGGTTGCATGCCTATGGCTTCACAGCCCATCCACAGGTAGATGCAACTCAACACAAAAATAGCAAAATGACGTTCAGGATTTTCTCTTTCCTTCCTTAGCTTGTGGAAGGGGTAGACCAACTCTTAACTGATTACCAAATCAAAGACGGACATGTGATCGTGCAACTGAATTCCGTAAGCTCCATCTCCTGTCATTTTCCCCCTTACTATCACTGTTCAAAATTTATAGACTGACCAGGCGTGGTGGCGCATGCTTGTAATCCCAGTACTTGGGAGGCTGAGACAGGAGGATCCGGGTTCGCGGCCAGCCTCAGCTACTTAGTGAGGCCCTCTGCAACTTAGTGAGACCCTGTTTCAAAATAAAGAATAAAAAATGGGGCTGGGGAGGTAGCTCAGAAGTAGAATGCCCCTGGGTTCAATCCCCAGTATCACAAAAAAAAAAATTTATAGACTGAACGTATTGTGACTATCCCATAATTTCCTTATATCCTTGAATTTGTCAAACAGATTCCCTCCAATGAATTCCTATGTGTCCGATTCCGGGTGTTTGAACTTTTTCAAGTTGGGCTTCTGAATCCTGCTACTTTCACAGTGTATGAATATCACAGACCAGGTAATCAACTCTACTCTAAAATTCCTTCAGAAGACTATTTTATATTCTTCACATAACCTTTAGAAATCCACTACAGGCGCGTACATTTTATATATTGCCTCTCTTAGACCACTTCATAAAAGTCCCAACCTGAACATACAAACGATTGCATACAAGGTTTTTTTTTTAACTACTGTATCCAAACTTCTTCATGACATTGAGCATGTCATTTGATGTCTTAGTCCACAGTCTCTTCATTTTTTAAATAACTGGGTTATATCCCCCAACTTTAAAATTCTTGGCCTCAAGTTTATCTGTGGTGTTCACTGTCAATATTCATTGCATCTCTCCCCTTTGGAGAGAAGCCCAATACTCCTTCTATTTCTTCAATCCTCCCAGAACAACTTCTACCTTCTCTGTAGTTTCACTATAGTTTGCAGATAGCTCTATTAGGGCAGTTGCCACATTATGCTGTAATTATTTGTTCGTACACCTTTCTCACCAACCCCAAAGTGTTTTCATCTTTTGTCCCTAGTATCTAACACAGTGTCAGGTACGTAGTGTATACTCAATAAATGTTTGTTGAATGAATGATCCCATTTGTGACTACTCATTCACTTTGGGGAATGTTAAGTGATTGGAGAGAGAATTGGTTCACAAGACAGATGACTCTACCATGGGCAGTTCTATTTGTTAGAAAATTCTTAAAGTGAACCAAAATCACTCATTCTAGTTTTAGCTTCTGAAATCACATAGAACATACCTAGTCCCTCGTCCCCTTGAGATACATACATACATATGTGTGTGTGTGTGTACACACATATATATTCATGTGTATATTTATGCATATAAGATTATAGATACATACATATATATATTTGCAATTCTTCTCATAACCACACTTTTATTGCCACAGATAAACAGTGCACCATGTTTTATAGCACTTCTGACACCAAGCTTCAAAAAGTCTGTGAAGGAGCAGAGTGCAAATGTGTAGAAGGTAAACGCCACTCAACATGTCTTGTCTGCATGCTTGTTCAAAGCAGCCACTTATCTGAATTAATCTGGGGGAAGCTGGCCGGCAAACTATTTCTCAGAAGTAGAAATGTAATCTCAGCTGATTGAAAGCTAATGATCCCTCGAACATTGTAAAGCTACTTCACAACTCCTAAATGACCCGGTGGGATACTGTGCAAGAACAGAGAAGCACTATCCAGATGGTTGGTGATGAATACCAAAGGGGTAATATGGTGTGAACATTTTACTTTGACCTGATCTTTTTAATATAGGATCACAACCCAAGGGAATAGAGACTCTGAGCTAAGCCACTAGCTCCTCTTTCTCTTTATCCCTCCCAGTTCAGGAATTCTGTTTTTTGCCTAGTTCTTTTCAGTCTTTTGTAGATCAAAGACAGCCTGCTTGGCCAAGGAGAAGATCCAGAATTCACCAGTAACCAACCACTGGCTCCATGTGGGTCTGGGTTGGTTTTGGTTCTGCTTTTTCCCAAATCCTTAATATCTACATATTTCCTAGGTTCTTATCACACCATCTTATAGCTAAAAGTCAGTCAAATCTTCATTTTACATCCTTCAAGGGATTTTTTTGTGTGTGTGGTACTGGGGATTGAACCCAGGGGCGTTCTACCTCCGGGCTACACCCCAGCCCTATTTTTTATTCTTTATTTTGAAACAGAGTCTCACTAAGTTGCGGAGGCCTCACTAAGTAGCTGAGGCTGGCCGCGAACCCGGATCCTCCGGTCTCAGCCTCCCAAGTATTGGGATTGCAAGTGTGCGCCACTATGCCCAGCTCTTCAAGGGATTTTGATTATATTCAAAATGGAAAAGTTTTCCCCCTTTCTTCAAGGGAAGTTCATACATTTCTAAAGAGCTGCATGCGGAATGAACACATGTTCTCAGAATGTCTTATGTTCAAGATTTTGTTTGTGTGTGATTGGTTGGGGTTGTCTTCTGCTTCAAATAGTGTTTCACTTTATGAAAGAGATGAAAATGGACAGGCCTTAGGAATCTGACGTTTATGAGACGACATTGGATGCTCTCAGGGCTCATGAGAGACCGTGCTCACTCCCAAAGAGTGCCTGCCTTTTTACCTGAACTAAACTGTTACCATTTTTCACACAATCCAGCTGACTGTGGACAAATGCAGAAAGAATTGGATCTGACAATCTCTGCAGACACTAGAAAAGAAACAGCATGTAAACCGGAGATTGCCTATGGTAAGTTCGAAAGTTCAGTAGAGTTTCTTTAAACATGAACTTTTATGAATACATGATCATCGAGAAAGTTCAAAAACTTGACATAGTGATTATATATGGATACAACATTCCATTTGTTCCCTCGAAGGAAAACGGCATCAGTTTTCAGCACTAACAGGGAGAGTTGTTTATTCTTCAGCAAAAAAAAATGTGATTTTGATTTTTTTTTTTTTTTTTGCGGTACCAGGGATTTTTTTGCGGTACCAGGGTACCAGGGATTTGCCCAGGTACCCAGGGGCATTCTACCTCCGCGCTACACCCCCGGCCCTATTTTTTTAAACTTTATTTTGAAACCGGGTCTCACAAAGTTGCAGAGGTCCTCACTAAGTAGAGAGAGAGAGAGAGAGACAGAGAGAGAGAGAGAGAGAGAGAGAGAGAGCTGAGGCTGGCCGCGAACCCGGATCCTCTAGTCTCCGCCTTCCAAAGTACTGGGATTACAAGCGTGCGCCACCACGCCCAGCTGTGATTTTCATTTTAAATTATGGAAGTGACATGTATACCCTGTCAAGACACTTTAATAGATCCTTTGGAATTACAGGCACTAAAACCCATTCAAGGGGAACTTTTGGGATGCCACAGAAGTATAAGATTTCAGTTCTGTATTCTTCTAGTTGATCAAGCAGAGGCAGAGAGGCAAGGGTAGTTTTGAAGGCTTGGTTCTTTAACTTTTCGTCAAGGTAAAAATAAAACTAAAATAAAATTAAAATAAAACTAAAAATCAAACATAGCTTTAATATGTGCAGAATTATAATCCATGTTTGAGACTTTCTCCATTTCAAAAGGAAGTTCTGGTTGTACAGAGCTCAGAGCTAAATTAGCGCCCAAGTACAACTGTAGCCTTGTCTGACGTTTCTGATAGAATTCACTCCTTTGTTTTTCTATCCATACTTTTCCATGTTTGTTTCTGGTGCCTTTTTTTTCTTTTTCTTTTTCTTTTTTTTTTTGAAAGAGAGAGATTATATTATACACTATTTTGAATCTTTTTTTCGAAAATTGGAAAGGTGTTATTTTCAAGAAAAAAAAATAAGTATAGCGGCTTTGGCCCTTTGTATCCACCAACTGCTTTCATAAATGGTTTCTCATTGGAGTTCCTTAAGAACCCTTTGTGAAGCCAAGCAATGTACTACATGACTATCATCCCAGTGACTTGGGAGGCTGAGGCAGGAGGATTGCAGGTTTGAGGTCAGCCTCAGCAACTTAGCACGACCCTGTCTCAAAATAAAAAATAAAAAGAGCTGGAGGTCAGTAGTTGAGCACTTGCCTAGCATGTACAAAGAGCCCTGGGTTTAATTCCCAATATAGCAAAAAAAAAAAAATACTCCTTTGAGGTAATAGAGCATTATCACTCTTTTACTAATGGAGAAACTGGGGCTTAGGAAGATAAATAATTTGTTCAAGGTCATGCAGGAAGTAAGTTGCAGAACTAGAATGCATCCAGTGTTATTTCCATCGTAGTCTACTGACTTTTCTTTTTTTTTTTTTT
>PVJS01040358.1:0-18478 GCA_004027185.1 Glis glis
CCCCGGTACCGCAAAAAAAAAAAAAAAGAAAGAAAGAAAGAAATGGAGTGGCAGCTGAGAATGAATTGTGAATCGCTGGGCCTCACGGAGGGTAGGGATGGAAGCAAAGAAGAAGTCCTCTTCTAGCCGGGCATGGTGGCGCACGCTTATAATCCCAGTACTTTGGGAGGCTGAGACCAGAGGATCCGGGTTCACGGCCAGCCTCAGCTCTTGCTCTCTCTCTCCCTGTCTCTCTCTCTCTCTCTCTCTCTCTCTCTCTCTGTCCTTAGTGAGGCCCTCTGCAACTTTGTGAGACAAGGTTTCAAAATAAAGCATAATAAATAGGGCCGGGGGCGTAGCGCGGAGGTAGAATGCCCCTGCATTCAATTCCTGGTACCGCAAAAAAAAAAAACCAAAGAAGTCCTCTTCTGCCTGATGGGATTTAGACAGGAGTTCCTGTATATTTTATTTTGTACATAAGAGGGTACACGATACATACCCTTTACCATTGCTAGTGTGACCTGGTAATTATCATAGTATTAGGCAACATGTTCCTAAAATCATTCTATGTGCCTTTTACCTGTAACACCTATACCAACTTCGTGAGATGGCTGTGGCTGTCGTAACATTGCATAGAAGAGGAAGCAGTAGCACAGAGAGATCACTAATTTGCCCAGACTCACACAGCCAGGAAATGACAGAGTTCAGATTTGAGCCCCAGCTCATGGTTTCAGAATCCTCTTTACCACCCTTCACAGTCACCTGATCCCTTTTCTGCTGGGTGTCTGAAGTTTTTTTCTTTGATCTGCTCTGCAATATTTATGGCATTCTGCTACAGTTTATGGTTCCCATGTGTGTCTCTGAAATTTGACTAAGTGCTCCTTGAAGGTGTACCACCTGCCTCTTTTGCACCCCATCCAGCCAAAATCTCTGTCTCCCCTTAGATGTTCAACAAATATTTTAATGAAAAAAAATTACTTAAGCTCTATTAAATTACAAATGTCATGGATGGACTTATGTTAAAAAGTTATGCTAAATTCAACATGCTGAACCCAGTGGTTAAATTTCTTGAAATCAAAAAGGAATTAAATAAAAAAGGTGAAAATAATCATATTATTATTTTTTACTTCAGAAAGAGGGTGTCACTTTGCATGACGACCAAAGGACCTAGGAGTATTAGAACTGTTCCTTTAGAAGATGTTTTAGACTAAGAGAGAGACTTTTTAAATGCATTTCATTGATTTTCCACCAAGCTAGAAAGAAGCCAGGATGTTTGAGGGATGCCCTGAGCTTTGTGGTTAGCGTGGAGATGTGGCCACGTCCTTCATTAATACGTCCTCATCACCCTGTCTGCATTAGAGTCTAGGAGGACAAGCGATCTAGTTCTCACTTCCTTTTTGCATATGACTTTGATCACAATGAAGCCCCACATTGCAAAGATTGATGGAAACATTCTCCACTTCCTGTAATTACCAAAGCAGCCTGGTATCCATCACTTTTGGCTTTCTCTGGGTCCTGGCTTATGTCACTGTGATCTCTCCTTAGTCAGGCAACATGGGACCGTGGGTAGATGTTCGGGTTGCTTTTTTTTTTTTTTTTTTTTTGCGGTACCGGGGATTGAACCCAGGGGTGTTCTACCTCCACGCTACAACCCCGGCCCTATTTTTTATACTTTATTTTGAAACTGGGTCTCACGAAGTTGCGTAGGCCCTCGCTAGGTAGAGAAAGAGAGAGAGAGACAGGGAGAGAGAGAGAGAGAGAGCGAGCTGAGGCTGGCCGCGAACCTGGATCCTCTGGTCTCTGCCTCCCAAAGTACTGGGATTACAAGCGTGTGCCACCACGCCTGGCTCCATTTCTTTTAATCATTGCCCATCAGACAGAAGTGGCCCATGGTTGTGACAAGACAGGCTGAAAATTGAAGTATTCCACTTTCCAACTTTCAAGTTGAAGGAAGGTAAAAAGCTGAGGAGACCAGATCTTGGTTGACAAACTCATCTTCTTAGTGTATAAGTTTCCTTAAAACTAGTCCAGTTTAGAGTGAGGAACAGAGATGATAAAGTAAAAATCAAACTTAGTTCATTAATATTTTTCTGCCTAGAAATAATTTGTGCATAGATGCTATTTTATATATTTATCAAATTTAAGATTAGGTGATGTATTTAGACTTATCTTAATTTGAAACTTATAAGAAAAATTTACTAGTTTATAAAACAGCATTGTAATTTTTATGAGCCTTAAGGGTTACCATACTAAGAAATTAAATTTATTATATTTACATAGATTTCTCCAAAACTGAGGATCATCTAGTTTGTTAGACTACTAAAAAGTTTTAAATGACAAATGCATACATTAAGTTTATTAATTATTTTTAAACTTTTAATGGGATTTAATTAGCTAAATTTTAAAGATCCTCTTGAAAGTAGTCACTAACTATATCGGATTTATAAATAGAATACATTGAAATTCAACTTAAGACTTAAGAAAAAGTAGGTTTTACAATTTTCAACTTGAACACACTGAATTGTAATTTAAAAATACAAAAGTAGGTACAAATTATCTTTTCTTTCCATGAAATGCCCATAAAAGCTGGGTATGGTGGCCTATGCCTGTAATCCTAGTACCTGGGAGGCTGAGAAAGGAGGATCACAGGTTCAAGGTCATATTTAGCAACTTAACAAGACCCTGTTTCAAAATTAAAAATAAGCCGGGTGTGGTGGTGCACGCCTGTAATCTCAGTACTTGGGAGGCTGAGACCGGAGGATCCAGGTTCGCGGTTAGCCTCAGCTACTTAGTGAGGCCCTCCGCGCCTTAGTGAGACCCTGTTTCAAAATAAAGAATAAAAAAATAGGGCTCGGGGTGTAGCTTGGAGGTGGAATGCCCCTGAGTTTAATCCCCAGTACTGCAAAAAAAAAAATTAATAATAAAAATAGCTGGGGATGTAGCTAAGAGGTAGAATGCCCCTGGGTTCAATCCCCAGTACAAACAACAACAACAACAAAATACACACAGAAAGGAACCCAATCTTAACTTGAAAACAATTAGTAGGAAACAAGCCATGATTTGAAACCATAGAATCAAATTTTCAGGCTTCTATTAACCATGATACCATCCCCGTTCTACTCTGCCTTTGCTAGTTATTGCCCTGTAAAATTATTGTCCTCAACCTCCAGTGACCAATATGCTGATAAAACCAACAGCCTTGAATCCCCATCTCACTCCAACTCAGTGCACCCAGCGCTCCCAGCACCGGAGCCTTCTGTCCTGGAACACTGCCCCACCCTTCCGGATAGCTCAGGTCCCTATTCTGAGTTTTTCTGGATCATCATTCCCCATACTCTCCTGACCACCAGAGAACATCCCTTTCTCTCCTAACATTTATCACCCTGAGCTGTGTCTTACCTCTTATATTTAACATCTACTCCCAAATCCCTGTGGGCAGGACTTAAACAGCTGTGACATCCAAGGCCTACGTTTCCCTTCACTTTGTAAACATGACTCCCCACATTCCCAGCCGACACCTCAATCCTGTCCATCATGCACGTTCCCCATCCAACGTGGCTCTCGCAGTGATTCTTCTCCATGGTTGTGTTCTTGGGTCTCACTAGTCACTAAGCTCAAAACGGACTTCATCTTCGCGTCCATCCCTACCCTCTGCTGGCTGTGAGGCCAGCGATCCCTCCATTTCCTTTAATCACTGCGGTGTTTCACACCCTGGGAAATGGTTTCCTTTCTCTGTCTCTATTGGATTAATCATAAACTCCCATTTCAGTATCAACCCTCTGAGGTATACCGAGGACATGGCTTTTAACAAGAGCTTCAAAGCCTCTGTATAGAATAACAGTAGGAACTCCTTCACCAGACGCGAGGCCCTGCACCATGGTTCTGGCTTTTAATCCTCCAGTCTAGACTTTCTCTCACCCTTCTCCACATACTTTGGCTCTACTCTAACTTCAAGACCTCCCCCAAGTGCTCTCCTCAAATATTTCTCCCATGCCTTACTTGTGAAAAATTCCTTTTCTGAACTGCCTGAATACCTTTTGTGATTCTTATATCTAAAAAAAAATATGGAGATCAGCCAGTCGCAGAAAGTCAAGGGTCATATGTTTTCTTTCATAGGTGGGAGCTGGAGAGAAAAGAGAAAACAAAAGGGACTTCAGATAAATGAGCAGGGAGGCCAGTAGAATGGAGGAGGGAGGTTTGGGAGAAGGAGGTGGAAAGAGAAAAAAAAAGAGATGTTGAGGGAAACAGTTCAAAGAATGCCACGTCTATATATGAGGGCATCGCTACTCATCTCACTGATATGCACAGGGAAGAGGTGGGCAGCAGGGTGGAGCTCGAGGGAATCACACTAGGTGTTGTGTGTGTGTGTGTGTGTGTGTATCACTTTGAACTTCACTATGAGGTATAATTACAATGCACAAATAAAAGTATAAAAATATGGAAAGAAAAGAAGAAAGACTTCAAAGAAGTAGAACAGAAGGCAGGAAAATAAATAATAAATATATGAAGAAAGGAGGGAAAGAGGGAGGGAGAAAGGAAGAGAAGGCTTCATGGACATTACTGATATTCTTCTCTGGCACAGGCCCTGGAGTCTATTTATTTATTTATTTATTTATTTATTTTTGGAAGTACTGGGGATGGAACCCAGGGGCATTCTACCTCTGAGCTACACCCCCAGCCCTATTTTTTATTCTTTATTTTGAAACAGGGTCTCACTAAGTTGCAGAGGGCCTCACTAAGTAGCTGAGGCTGACCGTGAACCTGGATCCTCCTGTCTCAGCCTCCGGAGTACTGGGATTACAAGTGTGCGCTACCACACCTGGCTGTCTTTCTCATTTATTACTCCACTGATACAGCAACCAGTCCTATGAAGTCTTACGATGCTCCGTATTTTTTGGAAGACGATAGAAAACAGAGATTAGATGCCTTGCGGGTCTCACTGGCTAGTAGCATGTACAGCAGGGAGTTTTAAATACGTGACTTGTGATGCAAACCCCAGAGGAGTGGCACATGTTTTGTCAAGGACGCAGAGAGAAGAGAGTAAATGTAGTACCAGAAACATTCAGACAACAGCCGTGAGGAGGTGGCATGGTTTGGGAAGGAGTGGGGAAGGGGGCTTAGTGGCAAAATAAGGCTTAGTCTACAAAAAGCTGTGTGCTCTACCAAGCCCAGGGCAGCAGGAACCACGCCTGGGCTTCCGCAAGGACATTCACAAGCTATTTTATGGGGAAGGAGCAACTATTAATAAAATTTAAAAATAATACATTTAGAAAAAATTAACCTGTAATTTTTAGAAAGCTTCTCTTTTTTGTTTTCAATTTTTATTACAGTGAAAGTCTGCTTTGGGAGAGGCCTGCTTCTGCCTCTGCATACACCGTCCCAACAAGCATCTCATCACATGATCTCATCTCATCTAAGTCCTGAATGAACGCTGCCTCTCCTAAAGACACACAGGGTGTGTTAGGACCTTTGTGTCTGAGTCTTCTATGTAGCGCTCACTCTTCCCGGTACAGACCTCTCTACTTTGCAGTCATGGGATATTTATTGAACTCATGAGTTTTATTTGGACTCACTGAACCATTTTAGAAAAAAATATACTAACTTCACTTTTTTGCCATTGTACTCACGTTAAATATGAGTTCTAATATGTATGCTTGGCACTAAAGCCATGGGCATGATTTAGGACTCAGTGTCACGCTTGGCAGAATGTGACTATTTCGGTAATGTCCGGGTAATTTTACCTGATCTAAATATAATAGTTCTGGGCTAAACTGTGCTTTAGTACTACATAGAACAAAGCTAACACCATTTAATCCAAGGAGTGAGGCAAGTCTTCAAGGTGCAAAACTCTTTTTCTCTTTCTGGATTAAAGTTTCAAAGGCAAGGTTGTAAGTGTGACCTTCATCCATCCTACCCTTGAACGAGAGTTCTCTATCAGGCCTCTATTAGTTTACTATTATTGGCCTCACACATGCATCTGCCAATAAATAAACACAGGAGTCTTGCATCTGCTATACTAGTGTTTCTTATCTTTGCACGAAAAATAAAACACTGCCTACTCCCTGAAAATGTAAATAAAAGACAACCACAACAACAACAACAAACTTTGAAGGTTTCATTTTAATTACCAAAACTAACTTAATGGTCTCATGCTATTTGTGTGTCAACTAGTTAACATTATAAAACACTAATACTCCTTTTGTATTAATCATACTTCTCCTCTTGTTTTTATTTTACTTATGTTTCGAGAAATAGAGTGACCCGTAGTCCCTGAAAGAATAGCTACTTTTTGCCTTTTCCTGGTTATAAGGAGCAATAATTTGAGGAAAGAAATTTATCCCGGCATGAACGAATAAGCACATCTGTGGAATTAGCGTAAGAGCTATTTGGTTAACTTTGCCAGAATCAACTTTCAAATATTGAATTTTGTATCTGGGGAAAAAATTTAAAAGTATGTAAAACAAATATAGCCTGGGCAAAAGTGCCCCTAAGATGCACCAGAGGGAAACGGAACAAGTGAATTTCTCCATCTGTTCATACATTTTTTTTTTCATCGCACTTGGAAACGTGCAGGACAGAGATAACTTTGTTCAGTCCTGAAGTGCGACTTGACATGGTTGTTGTTTCTGGCGCCCGGCGGCACCACGAAGGATCTATGAAGTCCTAGGAGCCGGCCAGGAAAAGTTGGCTGCCAGTAGCTGCGAGGGAATCACAGCCCCAAACATATCCTCCTCTACCTCTCTCTTCTAAGCCCACTCAGGAATTCAATTCATCAAGAAAACTCATCATCTAGATTTGCTAACAGCAGAACTCTCTCTCTAAAAAGGTAATCCATCCGAGTGTTGTGGCACAGCACGCATCACAGGGATGATTAAAGAGGGGCTGTCAGGAAGCTTAGGCTGCGCACTGACTTATCTAAGTCTTCTGTGCCCTGGGCTCATTCATGTTTCATATGAAAGCGGTATTTCCCTTATCCTGTTGTGTTCCTCCTTAAGCTCCTTCCCTCCTGCCTTCCCCATTGCCCTGGAAGACTGGTAAATAATATGCTTTCCTTTCCGCCACATAGCCTCTTGCAGTCGAGAATGGATTGAGTAGATTGTAACCCTGGGGTTTCAGCTGCCTAGAAAAACCATGTCCTCGTGGTTGTACTGAAAACGAGAGGCTCCCAGACATCATTTGTAAGAGAGTTAGCAATCTGGTTTCACATACAACCTCTACTTCATAATAGGTAGGGAGGTTCTATTTCTGTTTTGTAGGTATCAGAGTTTTAAAGTAATCAATTCTGATGTCCATGAAAGTTCTGGGGGCTACACCTTTACTAGGCCATCCACAATAACAATATTTGATAAGCCCTGCAGTATATCTGGAGAAATTTGCCTTTAACATTTGTTTTCAAGCAGCAAAAAACCGTCCCTCTACGTCACACAACTAAGCAGGCATGGAGAAATATGCTAATAGAAATAGCTTCTGCAAAATAGAATGAAACTTATTTTCACAGTAGAATATGTGAAACAAGTCATGAAATAATATAATCATATATACACCCTGCTTCTAAATACAAACCAAACTTAATTTAATAGTTCAATTGTGAGTGGTCCACATTTATCACAATCCTACATTTCTAAATAAAACAATATAGTTTGGACATTTAGGTGATATATTTCATATTTGATGAATTTAGTTCACAAGTCAGTAACATACTGAGGTGCCTTAAAGAAATTTTTAAAATACAACAGAATGAAGGGATGAAAAAATGGTATAAGGAAATAATATCACATCAAGATGTGACTAATACTAGGACATACTAAAATCCTATGTAATTATTAAAAGTGGGTTGTGCATTTATTGTGAACTTCTCAGTAGCCAAAGAAAGTGGGTCAATATGATAAATTATGAGATCCATAGTATCAGTGAAAGAAAAAAACACATGCAACCTCAAGAGAGATTTGTTCAAACATTTTCTGTCCTTATGAAGTAGAGACTGTGTGTTTACATTTCATTGTGTCTCTACATGTTGCAATTCAAGAGAAATCCTTGTGCATAGATCTTCCTGGCCACTGAATGTATGACCTGAGAGTGAAACCAGCTAGTGCTTGTTTCTCATGGAAATCTGGCTTCCATTCTTGTGTGATAGTTGGTCTGGTTTGTCAACTTGACTCACCTCAGATCACGTGACTTTGGTTGTGTAACAGTGGATTGAACCGAAGTCCTGCCCTAAATGTGGGTAGCAGGGTTCTGATAGGTGCAGGACTTGGATAAAAGAAGGAGAAAGCCGCGTAGAGGGAGCGGTGAGTCTTCCTGAAGAGAAAGCATCTGCTTTCGTATGAGATCGTCAGTCTGAAATTTTGCCGTTTCCTTGAGGAGCTTCTTGATCTTCTGCTCTCGTCTGAGATCGTCAGCCTCCAGCCTTCTAGCTGAAACTTCACCATCATTTCTCCGAAGAGCTTCCTGATCTTCACATCTTGGACTGGACTGAATTGGCGGTTGCTTCAATCCTAGGGCTCCAGCTCTTGGACTGCCTGACCGGCTACAGATTCCTCTGACTCTTCACGTGCAGTCAGAACCCAGGACTACATTGTGAGCTGATCTAATAAATCCTTTTCCCCCCCTTCCTTTCTTCATTCTGTGAATTCTGTTGATCTAGTGAACCCTGACCAATACATCTTGACTCATATGTCATATGTCCGTTCTTTAATCATATAGCAGATGATTAAGAATGCAGAAGTTGAAACAGACAAGTTTAACGAGGAGCGTGACTTGGTGGACCGCCTTCGCTTCCCTGGGTACCATTTTTCTCACTTATACTATGGAGATAATCATTTTACATTTGTTATGAGGATCAAATCAAATCACCTGTGATGCCACCTGGGGCAGAATAATCACTAATAAAGTCACTGACAATTAAAATGATCATGATTATTTGCTGTCAATATTTTTGCCCACATATCACCTATTACTATTTACTGACC
Organism: Glis glis; assembly: GCA_004027185.1. Classification (NCBI taxonomy): domain Eukaryota; kingdom Metazoa; phylum Chordata; class Mammalia; order Rodentia; family Gliridae; genus Glis; species Glis glis. Next base: position 8,949 of record PVJS01040358.1, read on the forward strand.
CTTAGCTAATATCATTTATGCTCATATATAACATATGACAGTTTATAATCATGCCAATTCCAGTTTAAAGAAAAGACATCCATCATTACTAATAGACTATGCAATAGCATTTTTCCCAATTGAAGTTTGTATGTGAATTTCTACTACATTAATTTAGTGCTGGTTTGGAATCACAGTATATTTTCCTCTCTTCCTTATAAGGTAATCATTTCCAAAGAAAGAGGCAAATGACAGAACTTTTACATGTCATTATTTGGAACATTAATCATAAAAAGAAAAATTCATCAAGTTGATGGGTCTCTGGGAAGTAGCACCATCAAGAGGCTTTGGCAGTCAGCCACCCAAGCATAAGTTCTCTGCTGGTGCTAAGAGAAAGAGAGAATGCTAAATTATTCCAAACAATAAATTCAGAAATTGAAACATAAACTTTCAAAAAATTGGCACATGTATCTGCGGGCAAGGTTCATGTGAAAATGGTCTATAAAGAAGAAAGCACAAAAATGTTTGTCCTCCTTCCTGGCTTGTTATATTCACGGGGAAACAAATTCCTTAATTACATATGTTCTAGTTCCCATTTCAGTGACTTTCTATCATCAATGAACTCTATAGAGATTACATTTCTCAATTAAATTAGATCCATACATGCATTAAATATTTTATTACTCCAAGACACTAATAAGTAACTCATCATCCAATCCTTAATTCTACAACTAAACAAAATTAGATGATGTAAGAGTCAAGTCATTTTGCACTTTTAGGAAGGGATTCATGAAATGCCTGATCCATGACCTATTGGAAAAAAGTCCTGCATGGAAATTCAGAAGACCTATGTTTGTATCTGAGATTCACCATCCATGAGTTTGTGACTTTGGCCCAGATATGTAAATTGTTTAGCCTCAATTTACTTAACTCTAAAAAGGAAAACAAATTATCCCTAGTTGAAGCACATAATCTGAGGACAACATGAGATGTTTGTAAAAACCTTTGCAAATTAGAAAATGTTATACAGAAGTAGAACCATATTTCATGGTTTGACCTTCACTTAGTTATATTCAGAAATATGATCCTAGTAGTTTAGGCAAGAATCACTCTCATAAGGGAATGAATTACAACCAGAATTTTAGTTTTTTTTCCATTTAAACTGTAGGATATAACTGATCCATGATTTCTTCACAAAGCATTTCTGTCTAATATCCATGTATTCAAGATACTAAACTGTTCATTGAAAGTTTGCTTTGTGAGTATAGAGTTAGAGAAAAAAGTAGCAGAGAGCTTTCCAAAAATTAAAAGTAAAGCTTTGGAATCAAGTTTGGAATCCCAAACTACTATTATTTCTTTATGCTACTAACTTTTCCAGCCTCAGTTTTTCACGTGGAAAATGTAAGTAATGATATTTTTAGATTCAAAAGTTCAGTTTTCAATAAACATCACAAGGCATACAAATAAACAAACATGGTTCATTAAAGTATATCAAAAGAAACTGTCCATAAAAATACCTGATGGCAGAAATAATAGACAAAGATTTTTAAACAGTGGTCTTAAAGATTCTAAAACAAAGCAAAACCCTAAAGGAATATCTGGAAAATGTTAGGAAAAATTTATGAACAAAATGGAAATATAAAGAAAGAGATAGAGAATCTGAAAAAAATCCTGAAGCTGAAAAGTACAGTAAGTGAAATAAAAAATTTACTAGAGAGATTTGCTGTGGTTTGAGTATAGACTGGGTATCCCCCTAGGGCCAATTTTGTTTAAAACCTTGATCCTGAGGATGATGATGGTAGAAGGTGGTGGAAGTTTGGGGAGGTGGGGCCCAGTGGGAAGTCCCTAAGTCATTTTGGTCATGAGGTAGTATGTGGGTACCCATGACATTTTGTGTGTGACCTCTTGAGTTCTCAGGAGAAGATTATTATAAAAGGAGCAAGCCTGAACCCCTATCATATTTTTCTCTGTTCCTGTTCAAAATGGGATTGTTTGCTCCTACACAAAGTCCCAACATGATATGCCACTCTCTGCTGCTCTCACAAAAGGTCCAACAAGCATGTTCATCTGATCTTTGACTTTGGACCCCCAAAATTGTGAATTAAATCGTTTTTTTTCATCTAAAGTATCACTCTGACCACAGTAAAATGAAATGATAAATTAGTATTAGAAGCATAGCATAACTGGAAAATTCACAAATTGGTGGAAATTTTATAAAATGGATAACCAGAATAGCCAAAGCAATTCTCAGCAATAAGAACCATGCAGCAATAAGAACCATGCAGGAGGCATCACAATACCTGACTTCAAATTATACTAAAGAGCTGTATTAATAAAAACAGTATGGTATTGACACAAAAAACACAGAGAACAATGAAACAGAATAGAAGTTACTGAAACAAGTCCATACACTTACAGCAAATTGATTTTTTACAAAGGAGTCAAAAACATATGTTGGAGAAAAAGACAGACTTTTCAACAGATGGTGTTGGTAAAACTGGTAATCCATTTGTAGAAAAATGGAATTAAATCCCTGCCTCCCACCATGCACAATAGGCAACTCAAGATGAATCAAGGACCTGGAAATTAGACCAGAGACTTCAAAATGACCAGAGGAGGCCATAGGTCCAATACTCCAACATATAGGCACAGGTAGAAACTTCCTTGATAAGATCCCCAAAACTCAGGAAATTAAAATAAGAATAAATGGAATGGCATTAAACTGAAAAGTTTGTGTTCATCAAAGGGAACCATCAAGAGTCTAAAGATAGAGCCCTCAGAATGGGAGAAGTTCTTTGACAGCTATTCCTCTGGTAGAGGACTAATATCTAGAATATACAAAGTACTTACAAGACTTAACAATAAAAAACAAATAACCCAATCAAGAAATGGGCAACTAAACTAAACAGACATTTCAGAAAGGAAGAAATACAAATGGTCAATAGATATATAAAAATGTTCAATATCATTAGCGATCAGAGAGATGCAAATCAAAACTACAATTGAGATTAGAGATTCTCTCTAATCTCAATTAGAAGGTCAATCATCAAGAAGCCAAACAACAATAAAAGCTTGCAGGGATGTGAGGAAATAGGAACTCATACACTGTTGATGGGATTTAAAATTAGTCCAGGCACTATGGAGATCAGTGTGGAGATTCCTCAAAAAACTGGGAATGGACCCACCATATGATCCAGCTATACCTTCCTGGGTATCTTTCTGAAGGGATGGAAATCAGAATATTATACTAAGAGCCAGGCGTGGTGGTGCACGCTTGTAATCCCAGTACTTGGGAGGCTGAGTCCGGAGGATCCGGGTTCGCGGCCAGCCTCAGCTACTTAGTGAGGCCCTTCGCAACTTAGTGAGACCCGGTTTCAAAATAGAGAATAAAAAAATAGGGCTGGGGGTGTAGCTTGGAGGTAGAATGCCCCTGGGTTCCATCCTCAGTACCACACAAAGAAAAAAAAGAATATTATAGTAATACATGCATATTCATGTTTACAGCAGCACAATTCACAATAGCCAAATTATGGAATCAACCTAGGTGTCCATCAACAGATGAATGGATTACAAAATTATGGGATATACACACAATTGACTTCTACTCAGCAATAAAAAAAAAACCAAATTATGTCATTTGAAGGAAAATGGATGGACTCGGAGAACATTATGTTAAGTGAGATTAGCCAGTCACAGAAAGTGAAAGGTCATATATTTTCTCTCATATGGGGAGACTAGGGAGTAATCAGGATACCAGAGGCACTTTAGATAACGGAGGAGAAGCTCCAGTGGAGCCCAGGAGGTGGCCTAAGGGAGGGTGGGCATGGGGAGGGATAATTAATGAAGGAATCACTTTCATTGGCATTATGTAAATATGTGAGATACCAATGTCAATCTCAATTTCCTGTATGGGGAAGGGGGAGAGTGGTTAAGAAAAATAAATGAATGCATCCAAATTAGAAAAGAAAAAATTATAAGTATCTCTATCCAAAGATGTTATTATGTTATGTCAAAAACTGTAAAAATTCCACATAGTACAACCACTATGGAGATTCCTCAAAGAACTATGGATAGAAGCACCATGACTCATTTATACCGCTCCTTGGTATCTTTCCAAAAGAATTAATGTCAAAATACTATAGTGATACATGTGTACCCATGTTTATTGCAGCAAAATTCACAATAGCTAAATTACGTTCCAGCCTAGGTGTTCATCAATAGATGAATGGATAAAGAAAATCTAGTTTATACATATAATGCAATTTTATGCAGCCACAAAGAATAACATGATACTGTCAGTAGCAGGAAAATAAACAGAAGTAGAGAATATTATACTAAGTAAGATCAGCCAGTGTCAGAAAATTATGCTTTCTCTCACATGTGGAAGCTAGAGAGAAAAATAAAAAGAAAAGGGATTTCAGATAAATGATGAGAGAGACCAGTAGAAGAGTGGAAGGAGATTGAGGGAGGGAGAGTGGGAGGGAAAAAGGAGGATTAAGGAAGGAAATAGTTTAAATAATTTTCTGTCCATGTCCATATATGGAGTTATCACTACCAATCTCACTAACGTGATGGGGTCGGGAAGAGTAGGACAGGATCCAAAGGGAAACACACAAAGCGCTGTGTGCACATATGATCATATCACTTTGAATCTCACTATGGTGTGTAATTACAGTGCACCAATAAAAGTATAAGAAAGATTGCATAGAGCGAGCAAACACACTGAGAGAACAAGTGAGTTCAATAAAGTAGCAAGATACAAAAATCAATGTGCAAATATCACGTAACAATGAACAATCTGAAAAGACAGTTAAAATAAGTTAAAAAAAAAGGTTTAAAAATCAAAAAAAGCCAGGCATGGCAGTGCATGCCTGTAATCCCAACACTTGAGAGGCTGAAACAAGAGGATTGCAGGTTCTAGGACAGCCCCAGCAACATGGTGAGATCCTCAACAATTTAGCAAGACTCTGGTTTCAAAAAAAAAAAAAAAACACCCAGGACCAAAAACAAAACAAAACAAAAAAGGTGAAAGTTTGTGAATTTTTTTTAAGAAGTACAAAAACTCATCCTAAGATGTATGTTTACTCTCAGGAGGCCGTGAATAGACAAACAATCATGAAAAAGAACAAAGACAAAGGGTTCACGCATCCTGATTTCAAGACTTACTACAAAACTACAGAATTAAAACACGGTGGTACTGACAAAAAGACAAATGTATAGAATAGAATAGTATAGGAAGTCTAGAAATAAATTTATATACATGGTCAAAAGATTTTTTTACTAGGGTATCAAGACTACCCACTTGGAAAAGGGTAGTCTTTTCAACACATGGTTCTAAAGAAAACAGATCTGACATGAAAGGAAAGAAGATAGATCCTTCCCTAATCCCATATTAAAATTAACTCAAAATTAAAGTCCTACATGTAAGACCTAAACTATAATATTCTTAAAGGAAAACTGAGAAAAAAATCTTTATGACATGGAATTTGGCAATGGTTTCTGGGATTTGACACCAAAAGAATACGCAACAAAAGAAAAACTTGGACTTAATGAATATTTAAAAATTCTGTGTATCAAAAAACATCATTAACAGAGTAAGAAAGAAACCCATAAGATGGGAGAAAGTATTTCCAAATCATATATCTACTAAGAGAGTAATCTGAATAACACAGAGAAAACCCCTAAAATTCAATAATAATAACAACAACACAATAAAAACCTGATTAAAGAATGGGAAAATGAGCCGGATGTGGTGGCGCACGCTTGTAATCCCAGTACTTTGGAAGGCGGAGACCAAAGGATACGGGTTCGGGGCCAGCCTCAGCTCTCTCTCTCTCTCTCTCTCTCTTTGTCCCTGTCTCTCTCTCTCTCTCTCTCTCTCTCTCTCTCTCTCTCTCTCCCTGTCTCTCTCTCTCTACCTAGTGAGGCCCTCCGCAAGTTCGTGAGACCCGGTTTCAAAATAAAGTATAAAAAAATAGGGCTGGGGGTGTACTGCGGAGGTAGAACACCCCTGGGTTCAATCCCCGGTACCGCAAAAAAAAAAAAAGAATGGGAAAATTATTTGAATGCATGTTTCAACAAACAAGATATACACATGGTCAATAAGAATGCAAAACTCTGCCAAATTAGTGAATCAGGAAAATACAAATCAAAACTTCAGTGAGGTACCACCTCATATTCATTAGGATGGCTACTTATAAAAAAAAAAGAATAAGCACTGGAAGAAATGTGAAGTAATTGGGACTCTTGTAAATGGTGGGTAAAAATGTAATACGGTACTACCACTGTGGAAAACAAATATTTAAAATAGAGTCACCATGATCCAGCAATTGCATTCTGTATTTACAGTCAAAAGAACTGAAAGTAGGATCTCAAAGAGACATTTGTACACCCATGTTCACATTAGCATCATTCATAATAGCTAAAACATGGAAGCAATCCAAGTGCCTATCTACAAATGAGCAGATGAGCAAAATGTGGTACATAAATTTTATGGAATATTATTCTACTTTGAAAAGAAAGAAAATTCTGACCTATGCAACACCATGCATGATCTTTCAGGATACTTTGCTAAGTGAAGTAATCCAGTAACAAAAAGACTAATTTCATATGATTGCACTTATGAAATAATTAGAATAATCAAAGGAACTGAGACAGTTACTACAGTTTTAGTTTTACCAGATTAAAAATGTTCAGGAGATGCAAGGTGGTGATGGCTACACAGCACTACGAATGCATTTAATTCTACTAAACGATATGCTTGAAATAGTTAAGGTGGCAAATTATACCTTATGTGCATAACCATAATAAAGTAAGTTGGAAACCATGGAGATAATAAGACCTATTAAAATAGTTGTGCAGATTAAATGAGATAATATGATGGAATTAGTGCAGTGCTGAAAATACACTGTGTTCAAAGAATGCTTGCCATTTTTATTTGTTAACAAGAAACCAATATCCTATGCTATTGCATGAAGAATGATTTTTCCTCTAATCAAGAAAAATTACCTCTTCATTTGAATATGTAGTTGAAGAAAGACCAGAAAACAGAGCAGCAATATACAAATTGAGCAAAAAATGATCTATTATCTTTAGATGAGTCCAATTATTTGTGAATTAAATGGATGAAAGTCGTATCACCGACTTACTGGTTATACTTACAATTTTACTTAAAAATATACTTATAATCTGGGCATGGTGGTACATGCCTATTACTTGAGAGGCTGAGATAGGAGGATCACAAGTTTGATCCAGCCACAGCAACTTAGTCAAACAAACCCTCAGGAACTTAGCAAGCCCTTGTTTCAAAATAAAAAGGGCCGAGGTGTAGGTCGGAGGTAAAATGTACCTGGGTTTAATCCACAGTACAAAAAAAAAAAAACACTAGTAAGAAGAACTCATTCCAAAAATGTAGGATAAACAAGTACTACAACAATTGCAAAATAAAATTTAAAACTAAATAAAAATGGAAAAATACCAGAAAATATAACTTAACTGACTGAAATGACAGAAAAAGTACAAATAGTCCTAGTACTATAAATGTTTGAATTGTTTTACTTACAGGGGTTTCTAAACTATAGTCTGAGGACTGTTTTTATAAATAAAGTTTTGCTGGAACACAATCATGTCTGTTTGTTCACAGATCATCAAAGGCCTCTGCCACACTACTCAGTAGAGTTGAGTAGTTTCAACAGAGATTGTATAAACTGAACGTGGAAAATAGTTATCTTCTGATCCTTTAAGGAAAGTGTTCCAAACTTTTCTCTATTAATCCAAGCTCATTTATAAACATATATGCAAAAAGGGCATTAAAAGAAGAAAATTATCAAAAGCTACAGTAAAAAACATTCAATAAGACTAATGTTTTTTTTTTTAATGTCAAAAACTTTGAATTTTTGTAAAGGCATTCCCTTAGGCCAATGAAGTCTCTTAATAGGACAGCTACAGCAACCAGTAAATTTAATGGTGAAATTTGGAGAAGCACTCTTTGAATCTAAAATGATATAATGATGCCTGCTATTACAACTTCAACATTGGATGTTCTGACCAGCAAACTGAGATAAGAAAAATGAATAAAGGGTATAGGGTTGGAATAGGAGAAGTCAAAACATCATTAGTTCCAGATTCTACTATTATTCACATTACAAAACCAGAATAGTCCAAGACAAATTACTGGGTTTAATAAAAAGGATTTGGAAAAGTAACTGTAAATAAGATCAATCTTCATAAAAGACAAATTTCCTTTCCATACACCAGTAACTTAGAAAATGCAATGTTTGAAAAAGAACATTATGCTGAGTAAAAGAAGCCAGACCCCAAAAGACTGCATACTGTATGATTCCATTTTTATGAAATTCTAAAATAGAGGAAACTAATCAATAGTGACAGAAAGTGGATCAGTGGTTTCCTGGGGCTTGGGAGGAAGGACTTAACTGAAATATGGCAATGAGAAACTTTCTGGGTGACAGGAATGTTTTGCATCTTGACTGTGGTGGTAGTTACAGGAGTGTATGCATTTGTCAAAATTCATCAAACTGTATAAAGTTGGCGCATTCTATTGTGCATAAATTATACCTCAATAAAATTGACTTGAAAAATTGAATTAAAAACCAAGATTAAAAAGTCTTCACATTTGCAACCACAATACAAGGTGCATATCTCTAAAAGCATCCTAAGCACTGTAAGAATATATTAAAGATATGAAGACTTAAAATAGAGGTAGAGATATTTATGCATAAGAAAAACCCACATTATAAAGATATCTATTCTCACCAAACTGATCTGAGATTTAATTAAATCTTATTCAAAATTCTAAGAAGTGTTTAGGTGAAATTTACAAAATAATTATCAATTTATGCAGACAAGGGAAGTACCAAGAGATACTTCAACAATGAACAACTAAGATATAAGTTTGTAAGTGGAGGTGATAAAAATGGAGACAATATGAAAAGAAAATATTTTGAAAAGTGTAACTATAAAGGATTGCTAAGAAACAGCATAATTGTAAGGGTATATTTTTGAGAGTCAAAAAATGTTTATCTTTTTTAAAAGTTAGGTAACATTTACTTTTGCATCATTGTGGGGATAAACTAATGGAGAAGATTTAAAGATGGTATAGAGAGAGAAGAGAGGGGATAGAGGAGGGAGAGACAAAAAAAGAATATCAATAACTTTATTTGAAATACAAACAAGACAGGACCAACTTGGTTAATCTTTTCCTTTATGTCTTCATGTTTTGATCTTTGTTTGCTATGAGTTCAGGAAGGGTTCTTCATAGATTTTCCAGGTGACTTTACCCTTAGATTTCATAACTCTGTATGTTTGGGGCTCTTTAATCAATTTAAATACATGCAGGTCTTAGCCAGGCATGGTGGCACATGCTTGTAATCCCAGTACTTGGAAGGCTGAGACCGGAGGATCGGGGTTCATGGCCAGCCTCAGCTACTTAGTGTGGCCCTCTGCAACTTACTGAGACCCTGTTTCAAAATGAAGAATAAAAAAAAAATAGGGCTGGGGTTGTAGCCCGGAGGTAGAATGCCCCTGGGTTCAAT
>PVJS01040359.1:0-18479 GCA_004027185.1 Glis glis
AGAGGGAGAGGGAGAGGGAGAGGGAGAGGGAGAGGGAGAGAGAGGAGAGAGATCGAGCGATTGTGTGTGCGCGCATGCGCGCTGAGGTTGGCCGCGAACCCGGATCCTCCGGTCTCCGCCTCCCAAAGTACTGGGATTACAAGCGTGCGCCACCACGCCCGGCCTTAGTAATCTTTAAAATCACCAATCTTAGTGGTCTAGATAACACCTCTGACGTGTGGTGGGTCAAGATGGTAACTGCTGGCTGGGCATGGTGGCACATGCCTGAAACCCCAGTACTTGGGAAGGTGAGAAAGCAGGGTCACAGGTTCAAGGCCAGCAACCTAGTGAAGCCCTCAACAACTTAGTGAGACTTTGTTTCAGAATAAAAAATTAAAAATAGGGCATGAGGTGTAGCTCAGAGGTAGAATGTCCCTGGGTTCAATCCCCAGCATCAAAAACAAACACACAAAAAGATGGTAACTGCTAATGAAGCTTGATACACACACACAGCCCTCCGATTACCTCCCAACCCCAATACCTTCTCAGCCGCAGCCCATGAATATCCCCAAATCCTGTCCTTGGGGAGACAGATTTGAGACCTGTCCTTCCCTCCACAAATGGTCACCTCATGAATAAACTCTCTTTTGCAAAACTCATCGTTTCTGTGATTGGTACACTTCATGGAGGGCAAAATGGGCCTGGTTCAATAATACTCCATAGCTACTTGTGGCTAGCAGCTACCATATTGGGCATGGCAGATTCGGGAAATTTCTATTGACAGTGCTATTTTTTTTTGTGTGTGTGGTACTGGGGATTGAACCCAGGGGCATTCTACCTCCAAGATACACCCCCAGACCTATTTTATTTTTTATTTTGAAACAGGGTCTCACTATAAATTGCTGAGGCTGTCCTCAAACCTTCAATCCTCCCGTGTCAGCCTCCCAAGTATGAGGATTATGGGCATGTGCTACCAGTGCTATTTTAAGTGCTTACATTGAACAAAATAAGACTTTATCACCACCAAAAAATGTTGAATATAGTATAATTGTGTCCTTCTTAAACTGACTTAAGCCAGGCATGGTGACACATGCCTCTGATCCCACTACTTGGGAGGCTGAGACAGGTAATTTAGCAAGACCTTTCCTTCCTTCCTTCCCTTCCTTCCTTCCTTCCTTCCTTCCTTCCTTCCTTCCTTCCTTTTTTTCTTTCTTCTTTTTCTTTCTTTCTTTCTTTAGATTGAACCAAGGGGCATTCTACTTCCAAGATCCACCCCCAGTCCTTTTTATGTATTTTTTTTATTTTATTTTGAAACAAGTTAAAAATACTTAAGGTAGCCAGGCGTGGTGGCGCATGCCTGTAATCCCAGTACTTAGGAGGATGAGACGGGAGGATTGCAGGTTCGCGGCCAGCCTCAGCTACTTAGTGAGGCCCTCTGCAAGACCCTGTTTCAAAATAAAGAATAAAAAATAGGGCTGGGGATGTAGGTTGGAGGCAGAATGCCCCTGGGTTCAATCCCCAGTACGGCAAAAACAAAAACAAAAACAAAAACAAAAACAACTTAAGGTGCACTGCGTGTGCTGAGCCTCAGGAGTGGCATGCAAGTTCAAGATGGTACCTCATCTTTTGCTTCTGACTTTGGCCACTGAGTAGCCTCACTCATCTCCAGACTCGAGGCGTGGTCTGAGAAGCCCTGCCCCGAGGCCCCTGCGCCAGGGCGGCAGGCCCACTGTGTTAGTCAGCTTTTCTCGTTGCTGTGACCAAAATACCTGATGCAAACGACATAGAGGAGGGAAAGTTCATTTGGTACAGTCCATAGTCGGCCGGCTCCAAGGCAGACGTCATGGCGGCGTGGCGTGGAGCAGGAAATCCGAGCTCAACCTAATGGTGGCCAGAAGCAGAGAGAGGCGAGAAGTGAGCAGGGATAGATACAGTCCCCACGGCCACACCCCAGTGACCTGCCTCCGCCAGCCATTCCCCACCTGTCTAATTTATCACCCAGAAAATCCATTCAGATTATTAAAGATAGCTGGGCGTGGTGGCGCATACCTGTAATCCCAGGGTTTGGGAGGCTGAGACAGGAGGATTGTAGGTTCGAGGCCAGCCTCAGCAAGTAGTGAGACTCTCATCAACCTAGTAAGACCCTGTTTCAAAATAAAAATAAAGTAGGGCTGGGGGTGTAGAGCAGAGGTAGAATACCCCTGGATTCAATCCCCAGTACCACACAAAAAATTATTAAACATGCCGGGCGTGGTGGCACACGCTTGTAATCCCAGTACTTGGGAGGCTGAGACCAGAGGATCTGGGTTCAAGGCCAGCCTCAGCTACTTAGTGAGGCCTCTGCAACTTAGTGAGACCCTGTTTCAAAATAAAGAATAAAAAATAGGGCTGGGGGTGTAGTTCGGAGGTAGAATGCCCTGGGTTCAATCCCCAGTGCCCCCCCAAAAAATTATTAAACATGCAGTGATTTATGCACTGATGAGATCAGAGCCCGGATCATTCCGCCTCTGAGCGTTTCTGCATTGCCAGTGAGTGTTTCCACGGGACATTCTATATTCAAACCCTAGCACCTAGCCTCACCCCATCAGGACAGCCGCAGTGCCCTCCCACACCAGGGCCCCATGAGGCCACAGGGCCTAACTCCCTGGGTGGCAGCTGCCTGGGACAGCTCTGCTCAGGTGGTGAACAGGACCTCTTGCCTCAGCCTCCTCTTTCTTCCTTTCTTTTTTCAAATGTGAAAATAGAAAAATACAAAGTACCCTGAGAGGCCCTGTGTCTTAGAGGGAGACAGCAAAGATGGAGCCACCCCCGGAGAGGGATAGCAGTGTCGCCCGCACCTGGGGTCTGTTTCCCTGGAGAATTTGGATAGAGATGTGGTCAGGTGAAAGGTATCATTTCCAGCCTTTGAGCTGTGGGGTGGAGGAAGGCTTTGCGGAGGTCATCGAGGGCCTAGGCACGTGGACACCAGGCTGTGGGGGAAGGGCAGAGGGAACAGCAGGAGTGAAGGCCCAGGGGTGCAGAGCCAGCTTCCCATTGGGCAGGGCAGCCCATCCCTTCACATCTGATTTCCGGCCTAGAGGCGGCCCAGTTCCAGCCACAGATGGGCCAGACTGGGGTGCTAGGGGGACAGGGAGGCCATCCTTCAGATCCCAGCCCCTGTAGGAAAGGACCTTGTTTGAGGGGACCAGGCAGCCCTGGACACGGGGGCGGGGCAGGCTCCTCACCCCATGCCCCGGCCACCTGCTCCGTCCAGCTCTGAGGGTGTGGGCTGGGTGGGGGTTCTCCTGTTCCGTTCCCCACCCTAATCCCTCGCAGCTGTTCTCCCCCCCAGGGAAGACAGTTGTGTCAGAAGGAAGGGAAATGGTTATTTTGAGTGGGTCGCTGGCTTCTGACCAGCACACACGGGTGGTGTGTCAAGGACTGGCAACGGGTGGGTGAGCTGGACGGAGCCAGGCCCGAGGGGAGGGCGGCCGCAGCGCCTGGGCCTCATGAGCTGGGGGCTGCGGAGGAGAGCGAGGGGCCAGGGAGGAGGCGGGCCAGATGGGGGTGCAGAGAATGGAGCCAGTGACCCTGGCGTGGTCTGGATCGGCTGGAGGGGTGACACAGCCTCCTCAGACTGGCCCCTTTGCCCGTCAACAGTGGGAAAAAAGATCCCTGTCACCAAGACTAGGACTGCTGGGGGAAGGGGTGCTGTCTCACTGTAAGGGACACAGGGCCACTAGATGACAGTCCCCTCTTCCAGGCAGGCCCTCCCAGCACCTCCTTCCCATCAGAAGGCAGCTTGGTGGAGACCTCACACCGCCGTTGGTGTCTGCCCTTCCTGCTGGCGGGGTCACTACGGGGCAGTGAGTCAAGGGGATGTGACCTCTGGGCCTGGAACAGCCACGGGGCCCATGGCGGAGCCCTTCCCTTTAGGGCATGCCAGCTGGGACTCGGATCTGGCTCTACGGCTTACCGCCATGGCCCAGGACAGATGTAACGCTGACCTCACCCAGCCTTCCCATTACAGAGCTGGGCGCGGGTGAGAGCAACAGGCGCCTCCTGGGCATCCATCAAGAGAACGAGTGTGACTTGCTGAGGGCAGGACCAGTCCCCCGTGAGCGTTGTCATGGTGACAGTGGTTGGCAGCAGGTGTTGTGGCGGGCATCCCCCTCTGGGGCCAAGACTCTGCCTTCACAGAGGGCGCAACCAGAGGGAGGGAGAAATGGCGAGATCTTCACCAGATGGGATCTCAGAAATGCAGGGAAGAAAGAGAGGAGGACACGAGACTGCGCCCCCAAGAGGGCGGGCCCATGTCTGTTTCCTTCCCTGCCATGGCCCCGGCACCTGGGACAGTGCCCGGCACAGGGATGGTGCTTAGAGCAGATCTGATGAATGAGTGAATGAATGAATGAATGAATGAATATTGGCTCCTGCAGTGTGGACTCCCCGGGGCCTCTGGCTGAAGATGATGGATGGTGAAGTCCTGGGCCAGGCCGTGTTCAGGACGCGGCGGTTGGATTCCTCTCTGGAATCTGAGCAGGGAACGAGAGCGGGGCTCAGGAGGCGAGTGGAAAGTGGATCCACAGCAGCGGGTGGAGTCAGCCCTTCCAACAGGGAGGCCGCCTTGGGGGCAGAGTGTGGCTCCTCCTCTCCATCTCCCCAGGTGCTCCTGCAGGGGCTCATTCCCTGGTCCACAGGCCCCTCGCTGAGCAGGCAGGGAGCCCTGCTGTGCGCCAGCCATGGAGTGGGCAGCCAGGGCTGAGCCTTGGCTTCCAGGGTGGACAGGAGTCCAGAGAGGGCTGTACCTGCCACCATGGGGCAGGCGGTGGGCAGGAGAAGAGGGGCGGCTCTAGGAGGAACCTGTGCCTGCTATCTGTGCTGAGAGCTGAGGGATGACCTGGGAAAGGAGAGGGGGGTGGCTTTCCAGGGAAAAGAAAGAGCACGGGCAAAGGGCCTGTGGCTGGAAGGAGCTGGGTCAGTTTGCAGGAACAGCCGGAAATTTCATGTGGCTGGAGAGGTGGGGCGAGAAGGGCACTGGTGGGGGTCCCCACTCCAAACTCGCCTGTGCAGAGTCCAACCAGCGCAGCTGTTTCCTAACGGCTGTGCTCCAGTGGTTGTCTTCAGAGTGAAGTCAGGTGCCCGGCCTTGGGGCCAGGCAGAGCTGGCCCATTCCCTCTCCCCAGCTCTGCCCTGCTGGCTGTGTGGCCCCTGGAACCTCCGCTGCTGCCCCGCCCATGTCCCCTTCTGCACAGTGAAGGCCCTGTCGCTGGTGGGGTGGGGTGGCAGGATGGAGGGGGTGTGGCGGGTAGTTGAGGGGAGGGGAAGGTAGCCCCAAGGGAATGCCAAGTTTGGGTTTTATACGGAAACCCTGTCCAGGGTCAGTGTGGTCCAGCGGGGCACTGCCAGCACCACTCCAGGTCCTTCCATTAGGCTCCTGGCCCAGGCGGCTGCTCTTCCTTGAAGAGACACCCCCCCCCAACTCATGGGGGAGGGCCTGGGCCCGCGGCGCTCGCCCCTGCCTAGCTTTCCAGGGAAGGCTGACTCAGAGCTCTGGCAGCCCCTTGCTCAGCTTTTCCTCCAGCTGCGGCCCGCCGGGGGACTGAGCCCTTCTCTGGTGTCCTTCCACCCCTCATTCCAGAAGAGCACCTCCGCAGGGGGCTGAAGGTTGCGTTTATACCTGTGGCTTTACAGTTCCGGTCCCAGGAGCTCTTTCCTGCACACGTCCCTCACAGATGCACCTGCGGGGCGGGTGCTGCGCCCCGCATTGCAAGTGGGGTGCTCAGGTTAGGAGGGCCAGGAGCCCTGTCTGATGGTGCACAGCTCGGCAGTGTCAGACCTGCAGGGCTGAAGTTTGGGGGGCGATGGAGCAGCACCCCATTCTCATAGGGAGGGAGGGCTGCTGGTCACGTTCTGCTTGAGGACCTGGGATCCATCCAGTGCGCAGGGGAGGGTCGGGTCACTCTGAACTTCAGAGCTGCCTCTGAAGGGCGGCCCAGGCCCAGGCCCCGAGGGCCCACCCGGGCATGGGGTGGGGGTGGCTGACACCAGGAGGTAGGGAACACACTGGTGAAAGACATGTTTTGGGGGGTCAGAGACCCAAGTGTGGACCACAGTTTTACCTCTTCTTCACTTGGAAGTGATGTAGGATAGAAGAAATAGGTAGAAAGGAGACAGACAGGAAGGAAAAGTAAAATATAACTTTAATATAAGAATCTGGAGCTGAAGTGATTCAGCCTTCACTCCCCAAACCAGTTCTCTTTCCCAGGGCCGACTCTCCCAAATTCCTGAGAAATCTATAGATCCTAGAGTTAACTAAGATAAACTAATTGCCCTGTGCATTGATAACAAGACAGGTATGATATTTTGAGAAACCTATAATTTAGGACACTCTCCAGCTTATCTGTAAATCAGATAATGAAGACCCCAATCAGCCTGAGGACCCTCAGGTTGACCAGACCATCAAACCACCAGGAACCGCCTAAGGACTACTGGACTGAGATCATCGTCACACACCTCCTCTAGCCCACTCCTCACGAAAGTCCCCTATCAGAAAAGAGCCCTGCACTCCCCAAAATGCCTTCCTCATCTTGAGGTGTCCCACATTCTCCCTTGAACGTGTATTTCTTCCCTTTTCCCCAAATAAACCTCTGTCCTTGTTTCTGACTGGCGTGTGCTGAAATTCTTTTCTGTCACGTTAGCCAAGGACCCTGCCGATCCTGAGTTCCTGAGTTGGGGACTCACCCCAACAGAAGCACCCCTCCGTTCCCAGAGCCTCCATCTACAAGTGGGCCCACTGTGCCTCCCTCTCAGGTGGGAGGAGGGCAAAGTTAACATGAGCTATTTGTTCATTCAAACCAACACTCATCGCACACCTACAGGGCATCAGGCTCTGGAACACGGAATAAATAGAAGCTGACAAGGGAATTTACCTTCTAGCTGGGGAGGCCAGCAAAAAAGATAGAGACACAGTCAGTTACCCGGGAGGTTGGAGGTGATAGGGCGAGGGGGTACAGCCAGCCAGGGGGGTGGGATGTGGAGTGGTCCCATAGGCCCGGGGAGCTCAGGGACCCAGACATCTCGAGGAAGGAGAAGCATCCGCAGGCCGCTGGGCTGGGCAAAGCCGAGCGGGTCAGGGGACAGCATGAACGTGAGGTCAGGGCAGGGGTGGCCTTGCCCGTCTGTGATGCTTCTACCAGGAAGTGGCTCTGTGGCCGCTGTGGGGAGGAGGGCTGCCTGGACACTGGACGCAGTGCGTCTAGCTCCACCCCAGCGCTATGATTTGTGTCATTTCCAGCTGTCAGATGGCCTCGTCCTCAAGTCCTTGGGCCAAGGCTTCCCCCATGGTGGCCTGTGACCCCTGCTGGGGGCAGATCCCTGAGCTGGCAGCCACCACCTCCTAAGTGAGCTCTGTCTGCTCTGGCCTCTCTATAGTGTCACAAAAGGCCCTTTCATCAGAGGGCAGAGTAGGGGGACAGGAGGGGACATGGTGCCCTTCTGCCTGTGGGCATAAAGACCCTCTTTCTCTTCTGCTGCACCAGCTCTTGGCCGGCGGGGGCAGGACCGGGGGCAGAGCGATTCTATCCTTCTCTTTCAAAATATGGGTGAGACGGGGCCAGGCCAGACAATGTCTGTGGTTTGCAGTCTGCTGGGCTGGGGGCAGCTGCTGGGGGTGGGCGGGCTGACCAGCCATCAGCGCCTGGCTGTAGGGAGCCCCACAGCAAAGAGCCCTGGGCCAGGGCGGGGAGGGTGCCCGTCTAGGACCCCGGGGTGGAGCCACGATTCCCCTGCTGTAGAGTGAAATGGTCAGGCTCACAGTTCCAGAGTCCCCCCCCCCCATTTCTGCTGTCCTGGGGTTCTATGTGGCCTCTTCTTGTCTGTGTTAGGGATTCCTGCTAGCTAGTCTTTTTTTTTTTTTAATGTAGTACTAGGGATTGAACCCAGGAGCATACTACCTCTGAGCTACACCCCCAGCCTTTTTTATTTCTTTTTCCTTTCCTTTTTTTTTTTTTTTTTTTTTTGCAGTACTGGGAATTGAACCCTGGGGCATTCTACCTCCGAGCTACACCCCAGCCCCATTTTTTTTTTGAAACAGGGTTTCCCTAGGTTGATGAGTCTCACTACTTGCTTAGACTGTCCTCAAACCTGCAATCCTCCTATCTCAGCCTCCCAAGTGCTGGGATAACAGGAGTGCACCACCACACCTGGCTCCCAATTTTTTATTTTGAAACAGGGTCTCGATAAGTTGCTGAGGGCCTTGCTAAATTGCTGAGGCTGGCCTCAAACCTGCACTCTTCCTATCTCAGCCTCCCAAGTACTGAGACTACCCACGTGCTGGCTAGACTTTACCTGGATTTCTTACCCTAACGGTGCCAGGTCCCTCACTGCAGCTTCTGCAGTGGACAGAGACTGGCCTCTAGAAGGTGGCAGGCAGGAAGTGGGGAGCCCAGAAGGGTCCCCAGAGGCTGGGGGTGGGGGATGCTCTTGGTCAGGAAGTGGCACAGAAACTGAGTTGCCTGGGAGAGTGTGTGTATGGGGCAGGGGCTGCATGAATTCCCAGGTGGAGGGGCAGCTTGTGCAAAGGCCCAGGGAGGCTCTAGCCTGCAGCCCAAGTCTGCAAAAGTGCTCGGCAAGGTGGGGAAGGACCAGCTAGTCTTACACTAGAGAGGGGCTCCCTCCGGAAGCAGAGGGTTCTTCCCAAAGGTCCAAAGTACACCTGCAGAAGTGGGCTGTAGGGGAATTGGGAGCCAGGAGTTGGACCAGCAACTGGGAGAGAGGAGCGCAGGGACCTGGGGGAGGTGAGGAGGCGCCTGGCCCTGGACAGGGACAGGGACCAACTCAGGACAACCCTGGCTTCTGACGAGCCACAGGGTGTGGGCAGTGGGGCTGGGAGTACAGGAAGGAGCAGGGGCTAGGAAGGAGAGGGGTGCTGGGGAGGAGCAGAATGCAGAGGAGGAGCAGGGGGTGGGGGGACCAGGATGATGGGGAGGAGCAGGGGCTGGGAGGATCAGGGTGATGGGGAGAAGCAGTGGGTGGGGAGGAGCAGGGTACAGAGGAGTGGGGTACTTGGGAGGAGCAGGAGGCTGGGGAGGAGCAGGTGCTGGGAGGAGCAGGGTACAGAAGAGTGGGGTGTTGGGAGGAGAAGGATGCTGTGGAGGAGCAGGTGTTGATAAGGATCAGGGTGCTGGGGAGGAATAGGAGACTGGGGAGGAGCAAAGTGCTGGGGAGGAGCAGGTCCTGGGGAGGAGCAGGGTGCTTGCGAGGAGCAGGCTGCTGGGCAGTAGAGGGGTGCTGGGGAGGAACAGAGTCTGGGGAGGACCTGCTCCTCCCCAGCATCCTGTCCACCCCAGCACCTGCTCCTCCCCAACACCTGCTCCTCCCTAGCACCCTGCTCCTCCCCAGCCCTTGCTTCTCCTCAGCACCCTACTTCTCCCTGCCCCTGCTCCTCCCCAGCACCTGCTCTGCCCCAGGACCTGCTCCTCCCCATTCTCCTGCTCCTCCCAGAACCTACTCCTCTTTAGCCTGTTGCTCCTTCCCAGCACCTGCTCCTCCCCAACCTCCTGCTCCTCCCCTGTACCCCACTTCTCCCCTGTACCCTGCTCCTCCCCATCACCCTGGTCCTCCCAGCCCCTGATCCTCCCCATCATCCTGGTCTCCCTAGTCCCTGTTCCTCCACAGCCCCTGCTCCTCCCCAGCCCCAGATCCTCCACACCACCCTGCTCCTCCTCAGCATCTGCTCCTCCCCAGACCCCTGCTCCTTCCCAGCCCCTGCTCCTCCCCAGACCCTTGCTCCTCTCCAGCGCCCTGCTCCTCCACAGCCCCTGCTCCTCCTCAGCATCTGCTGTTTCCCAGCATCCCCTACAGGTGCTGTGGAGGAGCAAGAGGCAGGAGAACAGAAGGGGCTGTGGAGGAGCAAAGGTCTGGGGAGGAGCAGGGGCTGAGGAGGAGCAGGGGCTGAGGAGGAGCAGGGTGCTGTGGAGGAGCTGGGGCTGGGGAGGAGCAGGGTGCTTGGGAGGAGCAGGGGCTGTGGAGGAGCAGGGGCTGGGGAGGAGCTGGGGCTGGGGAGGAGCAGGGGCTTGGGAGGAGCTGGGGCTGGGGAGGAGCAGGGGGCTGGGAAGGAGCAGGGTGCTGGGAAGGAGCACAGTGCTGAGGAGGAGCAGGTGTTGGGGAGGAGCAAGTGCTCTGGAGGAGCAGGATGCTGGGGAGGAGCAGGGGCTCAAGAGGGGCAGGGGCTGTGGAGATCACAGTGCTGGGGAGGAGCAGGGTTCTGGGGAGGAGCAGGAGGCTGCAGAGGAGTAGGAGGCTGTGGAGGAGCAGGGGCTAGGAAGGAACAGGCGACTGTGGAGGAGCAAGGTTCTGGGGAGGAGCACGGGCCTGTGGAGAAGCAGGGGTCTGGGGAGGAGCAGGGTGTGGGAGCACAGGGAGAAGCAGGGAGGGGGCTGGGAGGGCAGTCGGAGGAGCTGGGTAGCAACTTGGAGAGGAGCCAACAGCAGCGCAGCTGGAGGGAGCTGGAAGGGCTGGAGAGTAGGGGGGGAGAAGAGGGGGAGGGGGAGGGGAAAGGAGAAAGTAATAGAAGGGGAAAATGAGAAAGACCTAGAAAGAGAGGAGAGTGGAGAGGAGGAAAGGAGGAGCAACCCGGGCCTGAGGAGAGTCCGAGGTGAGGCCAGTGGGCCAGTAGCATGGAGCAGGAGCAGCCAGGTTGGCCAGGGACTCCCTGTCCTCCCTTGCTGTTCTCACAAGGGAGGAGCCAGGCAGGGAAATCCAGGTGGGCAGGAGCAGAAACTTCTTGATTAACCTTGGAGCTCACTCCCAGGGAAAGGGCCCCCACAGAGGAGCACTGGCCTTCCCGAGGCAGGGGACTGGCCACCATGACCCCTCAAAGGGCATGGGCTGCATGGCAGTTTTTTTTTTTTTTTTTTTTGCGGTACAGGGGATTGAACCCAGGGGTGTTCTACCTCTGCGCTACACCCCCGGCCCCATTTTTTTTATACTTCATTTTGAAACCAGGTCTCACGAAGTTGCGGAGGGCCTCGCTAAGTAGAGAGAGAGAGAGAGAGAGAGAGAGCTGAGGCTGGCCGCGAACCCGGATCCTCCGGTCTCCTCCGCCTCCCAAAGTACTGGGATTACAAGCGTGCGCCACCACGCCCGGCTGCATGGCAGTTTTCTAAGTCGACAGCACCCAAGATAAAGGAAGGGTTTCTCATGCTCCCTGCCTCGGTTTCCCTCTGTGAGGTGAAGTCGGTGTTAGCCACAATGGTGGGGAAGGGTGGGGGCTGATGAAGTCACTGTGTGTTGAGTCCAGGTGGCCCCTGGGGCCTCCTCCTCCCACCTCCAGCCTTTGTTCCAGGAAAATCAGGAGGAGAGGGGCGGAGGGCAGGAGTGTTTCCAGGGAAAAACTGATCCTTCCCCGGAATAGGTGGCCAGGCTTCACCCCTCCACTCCCACCCAGCCCCCGCCGCCTCCGCCTCTGCCCCTCACTTCTGGCAGAAAGAGCCCAGCAGCTGGAAAAACCATGCTCTCCCCAGCTCCCACCCTTGGCGCCTGCAGGTGGGGCGGGTGCACATATGTGTGAGTGTGTGAGTGTGTTCATGAGTGTGTGAGAGTGTGAGGGTGTCAGGAAGATGCATGTGAGTGTGTGTGTGTGTGTGTGTGTGTGTGTGTGCGTGTGTGTGTGTGTGTGTGTGTGAGTGTGTGTAGAGTATGTGTCCATAGCTGGGCGTGCTTGTGTGTGTGGTTCCTAGAGGGGCTGTCAGCATAGACACCCCTCCCTTCCACTCTCTTCCACTGGCCCCAAACCCCACAATTTCCCTCCCTCTTCAAATTGGAGGCTCAGCTGGGCAGGGATGCTGAGGTTTCTGGACACGCTCCCACCGCCCACCCCATTCCTGGGTATGGTCCCCTCCCCCCAAAGATTGGTCAAAGGGACCCAGTCCTTCCTCAGCCCCCATTCCTGCACTCTGCCCCCTCCTTCCAGTGTAAACACTTGGCCTGTTGGCTGGATTACCCAGCCTTTGATTGGTGTTTTTTTTTTTTTTGGTGGTACTGGGGATTGAACCCAGAGGCATTCTACCTCTGAGATACAACCCCAGCCCTAATTTTTTTTATCCTTTATTTTGAAACAGGGTCTCGCTAAGTTGCGAGGGCCTCACTAAGTAGCTGAGGCTGGCGTGAACTTGAGATCCTCCTGTCTCAGCCTCCCAAGTACTGGGATTACAAGCATGCGCTACCACACCCGGCTTTTGATTGGTGTTTTAATCAGCAATTTTATCACCGTGACCAAACTACCTGACAAACACAACTGAGAGGAAGAAAGATTTATTTGAGGCTCATGATTTCAGAAGTTTCAGAAGCCAGTTCATGGTTAGCTGGCTGGTGGCTACAGAACAGCTGGGCAGCAGGGCCTCAGGGCATGGTGGAGGATGGTGGCGTGCTCCGATCCTGCCAGCGAGGGCAGAGAGATTGAACACAAACAGCCAGGGACAGATAGAATCCTCAAGGCTGAGGAGACCAAGATGGAGGGATAGTGAGAGGCAGTGTCTCACCCACTCTCCTCGAGTCGGAGCTCAGTGGGCAGGAAGACTGCTTCTCGACAAGAAAACAAGGGCAGCCAAAACTCAACAAAACAATGGGAGACAAAGAGCAGCGGAATGCGAGGCAGTGGAAAGAGCGGAGGGCGGTAGGGAGCTCAGAGCATTTCACCTGGTAAGCAGAGAGCGGAGACAAAGGCACTATCTTGGCTGAGCCACACTAGAGCTGCGGCTCCCAGAGTCCTCCAGCAAAGAAACAGCTGATTCTTGTGAAACCAGCGATTATAGTCCACCATCGAAAGCAGTCGACATCGGACTATGATGAAATCCAAGTCGAATCAGATACACAGAACACGGGTGAGTGAGATAAAAGGAGGAAGTGTGTTGCTGGCACTCGGAAACTCAGAACTCAGCTGGCGGGAAGACTGCCTCTCAACAGGAAAAGTAGGGAGGGAAAGAGGGCTGCGGGGCTGGCGCAGTTGCTGTGTCCCAGCTCGAAGCCCCTGAAGAGGACGAGGAGGAAGGTGCTGCCGTGGCCACAGCCACAGAGCTCCAGGCACTGGTCGCCGCTGAGCCCGGCACAGAGACAGCTCACCATTCCCCAGCACCCTCTCCTGCCCGCACCCTGGCACCCAGAGGTCTTTCAACCATTTTTAAAAATATATTTGGGCAGGGCCCACACGACCACTGGCCCACAGCCTGAGAGCTGTGTGCAGATGCAGCGGGGTCCAGCGATCAGCCCCAGGCCGGGACACCCCCGGCTCCAGCAGATGGCGTCTGCAGCCAGCCAGTGCTCCTGCGGGAAGAGGTGTCCCGGCTCCAGGAAGCAGATGAAGGAGATGTTGGGCAAGGACCTGGAGGAGTCGCAGGGCGGCAAGGCTGCCGAGGTCCTCTTGGCCACGGAGCTCAGGGTCCAGTTGGTACAGAAGGAGCAGGAGCTGGCCAGAGCCAAAGAGGCCTTACAGGGGAGAACCGGGAAGGTGGGAAATCGAGAGTCAGCGTGTCGCCGGCACTCCGAGAGTCAGAGCTCGGCCAGTGGAAGACTGCTTCTTGACAAAAGCAGGACAGCCAAAATTCAACAAAATAATGAGAGCCAAAGCGCAGCGGATTGTGAGTCAGTGGAAGGAGCGGAGGGAGGTAGGAAGCTCAAAGCATTTAACCTGGTAAGCGGAGAGCCGAGACAAAGGCACCATCTTGGCTGAGCCATGCCAACACTGTGGCTCCCGGAATCCTCCAGCAAAGAAACAACTGATTCTTGGAAACCAGTGATTATAGTCCACCATCGAAAGCAGTTGACATTGAACTATGATGAAATCCAAGTCAAACCAGATCCACACCTACAATGGCAGCGACTGCAAAGGGTGGGACGCAAACCTCAGCCTCCGCAAAGAAAGTGAACCAGAGAGACATATATGAGGCAGCCTGGCACAGGAGCACCCCAACACTGAGAAAAAGAGCAGGTGAAACATGCCCCCCTGGAATAGCCTAGCACTGACACAGGACACCACAGCACTGAGGACCTGGATGAATATGGCATGGCCCCCTGGAGCAGCTCAGCAACGAAAATGCGGGGCCACGCCTACACCGCAACTCCCAGAGACCAACAGCAAAGAGACAGCAGATCCTTGTGAAACCAGCAACTATAGACCACCATTGAAACCGACCAACTCCAGAACATGATGAACCCCAAATCAATCCAGACCCATACCTACAATGACTATGGTTTCAAGGGGTGGGCTGTGAGCCTTTGCCCCTGCAACAAATGTGATGAGGAGAGACAAAGGAGAGGTGGCCATACACAGGAGCAGCCCAACTCTGAGAACACAAGCTGGCAAGCCAGAGCCCCCATGAGCAGCCCAACACCATCCTGGAACACCCCAGAACTGAGGACATAGACAGATGAGACATGGCCCTCTCCCCAGCAGCCCAGCACAGAGAACACAGGCAGGTCAGCTCACGGCCCCTCCCCCAGAGACCCCCGCACTGGGGACTCGGGGTGGGCAAACCTTCGGCCTCGCCACCAGAGACCCCAGGCGCTGGGGACGTGGGGTGGGCAAGCCCTCGGCCCCGCCCCCAGAGACCCCCCAGTGCTGGGGATAAGGGGTGGGTGAGTGAGCCCTCAGCCCCACCCCCGGAGAACCCCGGCACTAGGACACAGGCAGGTGAGCCCTTGGCCCCACCCACAGAGAACCCATCCCCCTGGCACTGGGAACATGGGGCAGGTGAGCCCTTGGCCCCACCCCTGGAGAACCCCTCCCCTCTGCACTGGGGACGTGGGGCGGGTGAGCCCTCGGCCCCATCCCCAGAGAACCCCTCCCCCCAGCGCTGGGGATGCAGGGTGGGTGAGCCCTCGGCCCCCGCCCCCGGAGAACCCCTCACCCCGATGCTGGGGACGCAGGGTGGGTGATCCCTTGGCTCCGCTCCCAGAGAACCCCTCCCCCTGGCACTGGGGACCCAGTGCAGGTGAGCCCTCGGCCCCATCCCCGAAGAACCCCTTCCCCCAGTGCTGGGGACACGAGGCAGGTGAGCTCTTGGCCCCACTACCGGAGACCCCCCCCCCTCAGTGCTGGGGACGTGGGGCAGGAGAGCCCTAGGCCCCACCCCTGGAGACACCCCTGGGGACGTGCGGCAGGAGAGCCCTGGACCCCGCCCCCGGAGACCCCCGGCACTGGGATGCGGGGCGGGTGAGCCCTTGGCCCCACCCCCAGAGACCCCCCAGAGCTGGAGACGTGAGGCAGAAGAGCCCTGGGCCCCACCCCCGGGGATGCCCCAGAACTGGGGACGCAGGACAGGCGAGCCCTTGGCCCCGCCCCCAGAGAACCCCTCCCCCCAGCACTGGAGATGCCGGGTGGGCAAGCCCCTGCCCTGCTTCTGAGTACCCCAGTGCCAAGGTCAGGGGACGATGAGCCACAACCCTGCACAGGAGGGACTACAGACAAAGAAAGAAAACCTCAGATGAGTGAAGAAGGTGAACTAACTGGGAGAGCCGGGAGGGAAGGAGAGGGAAACAAACTGGAGCACAGGATGGACTTACGCAAAGATATCAAAGTCTACTATGCTGAAAATGGGAAGGAGGGAGGAGGGAGGCGGGGGGTGGGGACTGGGGAGGGCTAATTGACTGATGAGTGCATGTATACGTCAATCACCCTGAAATCCTTCAAGATGTATGTTTGCAATGCACTAATAATAAAAAAAAAGAATCTGGAAAAAAAAGAATCCTCAAGGCCATGCCCCCAGTGGCCTGCCTCCTCCAGCCACACCCCACCTCTGAACCTTCCTGCACTAGGGACATGCCTTCAACACAGGCGCCTTCTGGGGGACACCCCACACCCAGACCATAAGGGTCCCGCTGGAGACCACCCAGCACCAGCAGCAGGGGCAGGAAGTACTGAGAGCACGGCCCCTGCTCCCCAGGGTCTCCTTTCCCTGAGCCCATTCACACACCCCCTTCTCCAGAGGCCTTTTCCCCTCTCTCTCTCACTCTCTCTCTCTTTTTTGGGGGGGATGCTGGGGATTGAACTCGGGGGCATTCTATCTCTGAGCTACACCCCCAGCCCTATTTTATTTTTTTATTTTGAAACAGGGTCTCACTACGTTGCAGAGGACCTCACTAAGTAGCTGAGGCTGGCCGCAAACCTGCCATCCTCCTGTCTCAGTCTCCTAAGTACTGGAATTACAAGCGTGTGCCACAGTGCCTGACTTTCCTCTCTCCATATGGGATATGCCATATGGAGATTTTTAAAAAATATTTTATTCATTTATTTTTGGGAGGGTATGGGGGATTGAAACCAGGGGTATTCTACCTCTGAGCTACACTCCCAGTCCTTTTTATTTTCAAACAGGGTCTCATTAAGTTGCTGAGGCTGTCCTCAAACCTGCGATCCTCCTGTCTCAGCCTCCCAAGTACTAGAATTATAGGTGTGCACCACCATGACTGGCTATAACCTAGGATTTAAATTGCGTGTTTGGGGTGCCATAGAATAAGGACAGGCCTAGATCCATTGATTCATCGTGTTTACTCATTTGGGCTCTGGAGTCAAAAAAGCTAACTTAGAGTCCTAGTTTTGCCACTTACTAGTGACCTTAAGCAAGTGACACCATCTCTTGGAACCTGTTTCATTTGAAAAACAGGCACCTTGATTTCATCTGTATACTTCAGGGAATAGCGAATGGAAGATTTTCTGTTCCAAGATTTTTAATTCCTTCTTTGGGACCAAGTTAGTTAAAGACCAAGAAACTCCTGACTAACCGATATGTGGAGTATTTTGTAGGCAGGGTCCACACATTCTGGCTTTGTTGAATTTTTGCTTTCTCAGTTAACATCCCAGAGCAGAAACATTCCACTTTCCCCAATAGTGTGGGGGCCAACTCAAGTTTACAATCCTGACTATAAAAATCACCCTACTTCTAGCTTGTCTGAACCCCCTGCCCCTTACTCCTATTTATTAAGCATCACGCTACCTAGCAAATTCACTAGCAAATTGTGCAATTGAATAAAACCCACACTTTTCTTTAGATTCTTGCAACTGTATCTTATGTAAGAGTATCACTTTTTCTACATTTTGCTTAATAGATTTTTACATAAATGGCAAAAGAAAAAAATAAAAGAAAAACAGGCACTTACCCATTCATTGACCC
The DNA here is from genome assembly GCA_004027185.1 of Glis glis. Taxonomy (NCBI): domain Eukaryota; kingdom Metazoa; phylum Chordata; class Mammalia; order Rodentia; family Gliridae; genus Glis; species Glis glis. The sequence goes on from PVJS01040359.1 coordinate 17,124, forward strand.
TCTACCCATTCATTCATCCATCCATCCACACATCCACTGTTCGCCCATCCATCTGTTACCAGGTGGGAGACTTTAAAATTATTCCACACAACCTTTAGTCCTTGCTTATCTGCTTGGAAAGCATTCAAACAGAAAGCACCAATGGGGAATACGGGAGGTTTATTTAGACTCTCTGTGAGAAAGGCCGGGAGGAAGGGGGAAGGGTTGCACTCCAGGAAAGCGTCTGGGAATGGGCCATTCCCAGGACAGGGAAGGCAGCCTGGGGCAAGGGTTACACTCCAGAGATGGGGTCTGGAGCGTTCCACTCCTGGGGATGGGAAAGCAGTGTGGAGTTTTCCACATGTCTGGTTTTATTCCCTCCGGACCCTTCCTTATATGTAATACATTTGGGGTGACTGATTGCCTGTGACGGTTAGTCTGGATTGTCAAGTTCCTGGATCATGAAACACCTAAGATTCTGTGACTCTGGGTGTGCTGATGAGGTGACTGGTTTATGTGATGGCAGACTGAAGGGGAAGTCCTGCCCTGAATGTGGGCAGCATGGTTCTGATAGGCGCAGGACCTGGATAAAAGAAGGAGAAGCAGAGTGAAGGCGCCCGTGGTTCTTCCTGAAGAAAGTGCGTCTGCCCCCGTCTGAGATCCCAACCTTCAGTAGTCGAACTGGACCTTCATCATTGTTTTTCTGGAGAGTTTCCTGGCCTGTCCATCTTGGACTGGGACTGAATTAGTGGCCGCTCTGATTCTGAGACTCCAGCTTTTGGACCACTCGACCAGCTGCTGCTTCCTCTGGCTCTCCACAAGCAGTTAAAAACCTGGGACTACACTGCTTTGGACTGTAAGCTGATTTGATAAATCTCCTTTTACCATATGCATGTTTTGTGAGTTCTATTACTCTAGTGAACCCTGACCAATACACTACTCTTTGTATGTCGTACCTTAGTCACCCTGTGCTGTTTCTCTGCCTCCTTTCCTACAGAGGAGGGGTCAAAGGGAGCGAGGCTCTACAGGTAGAACTTCCAGTCTGTTTCAGTTGACCCCATCTGCTAATGTCTAGCTAGCTATCTCATCCATCCATCCATCCATACATCCATACATCCATACATCTATCCACCAACCATCCATCCATCTATCCATCCATCCGTCCATCCATCTATCTGTCCACTAACCATCCACCTATCCACTCATCCATCCATCCATCCATCCACCCACTCACCTATCCATCCATTCATCCATCTATCTGTCCACCAACCATCCACTCATCCATCTATTCATCCATCTATCCACCCATCCACTCATCCATCCATCCATCCATCCATGCATCCATCCATCCATGCATCCATCCATCCATCCATCCAT
>PVJS01040360.1:0-18467 GCA_004027185.1 Glis glis
AAAAAAAAAAAAAAAAAATTAAAACTGAAATTAAGCTGTCGGAAGTCAAGTCTCAAATACCACTAGGAGCCAGTGTTCTAAACCCTATCTCAGAGAACAGTAATTAGTAATGGATGGCCATCACTATGTAAGGATCTTTTGTAAAAATGTTTCAAACAGCAAGTGACAGTGAACTGCACAGCCGAGGTAATCTACCCCCCAATGGAAGAAGGCACCGCACCAGAAGTAAACTTTACATTTGAAGGAGAAATTGGGAAGAACCCAGATGAAGACGATAATACATTTTATCAAAGACTCAAGTCCCTGAAGGAACCACTAGAAGCACAAAATATTCCAGGTATATACGTATAGCATGAAAAATATCTTTTCAGCTTTAAGATTAATATCAATTATCTGTGCTCAAAACCTGATGTCAACTATGTTGGAAATATACTGACTTTGGCAAAAATATTCATTTCCAATCTACTCCAAAAAAAAAAGACTTATTTTCTGCAAGCCACATGTGGTGATGCACACCTGTAATTCCAGTAGTTGGGAGGCTGAGACAGGATCACAGGTTTGAGACCAACCTCAGCAACTTAGAGATCCCTGTTTCAAAATAAAAAGGGTTGGGGATATAGCTCATAGGTAGAGCTCCACTGGGCTCAATCCCCAATACCAAAACTTTCTTCTGCACACATATGAAGAAAACTAAGACATAACTTAGAATTTAGATCTTTTAAGAGGTTAATGCTGTATGTATAAAAATAATTATACTTATCATATAAATGTTTCCCCCACCAGACAATTTTGGAAATGTATCTCCACAAATGGAGCCAGTTCGACACTTAGCTTGGGTTGCCTGTGGTTATATAATATGGCAGAATTCTACTGAAAACACATGGTATAAAATGGTAAAAATTCAAACTGTCAAGCAAGTGGTAAGTAATCTCTACAAAATATACTATTAACAGGATTAATACTGATTAAAAGTACTGTCATTTGCAGTTGGATACTGTTCCTAAAGTCACTGCATTTAATAGAGTGAACCCAGTATTTTGAAGCAGTCAGTCACAGTCAGGACTAGAGAAGATGGAGAGTTGGAAGAGTTCAAATACCAGCCACTGGTGCTAACAGTCACTCAGCCTGACTAGGAGATGCAAACCACAGGAGTCCTCTGCCTTGAGTCTGTCTTCCTCGTGTCAGGGCTCGTTGGTCTGCATCCCCCGGCACATACTGACAAGGAAGCCTAATGACAGCAAGGCACAGCCAAGGACATCAGCGAACCTTCTTAATCACAAGTGGCCTCTAGACACACTTTCACAAGGCCCCAGGCGGGATGTAGCCTTTCATGTTAGGCAAGTCAGATTTAATTCATATGACGTTTCACACAAATTCTCTTCTAGAGTGGGTAGGGCTGGAGAGTTTTACTTGTGCAGGCAAGACAGAATCTCAGGTACACTACATACGTGAGTGATTCTCTGTTTTTCATCTGCTGCACAAGGTCCTCAGAGCCACGTTTTATGGCAGTTACAGTGAAGCTGCACTCTCAACATAGTGAAGTCTTGAGTTATAATTTGGTGGGTTTTGTGCTCAGCTCAATACACACTATTTCCTTCAGTAACCTAAATTTTGTGTTAAATTACTCTTGCCATGCAATGCTGTAAGTATCTCTGCTTTCTTTCCTCTGCTGAATGGTGGTGCCACAGCTACTTAAGAGACATGGCTGGCTTCCCCTGGGATCAGCCCAAAGAGCAGCAGCACTACAGCTTGCTGAGCTACCTCTGAAACAGTTCTGCACTCCTTGGCGTGCTACATATACTTTTATCACCCATGTAGTCATAAACTACAACCTCCTGTCTCACTTGTTGCAAGCCTTGTTTCTTATATCTGATACCTTGATTACTTAGAAGTTCATCTTTCTTGACCTTAAAGACATAAGAATATATTCTTTGATTTTAGCTTTGTTAAAAAGCTAGAAAGGGCCAGGAGTGGTGGCGCATGCTTGTAATCCCAGTACTTTGGGAGGCGGAGACCGGAGGATCCAGGTTCGCGGCCAGCCTCAGCGCGCACATGCGCTCTCTCTCTCTCTCTCTCTCTCCTTAGTGAGGCCCTCCGCAACTTTGTGAGACCCGGTTTCAAAATAAAGTATAAAAAATAGGGCCGGGGGCGTAGCGCAGAGGTAGAATGCCCCTGCGTTCAATCCCCGGTACCACAAAAAAAAAAAAAAAAAAAAAAAAAAAAAAAAAAAAAAAAAAAAAAAAAAAAAAAGCTAGAAAGGCTGGGCACACTCCTATAATCGCAGTACTTAGGAGGCTGAGACAGGAGGATTGCAGGTTCAAGGCCAGTCTGAGCAACTTGGTGAGACGCTCAGTAACCTGGACACTGTTTCAAAACAAAAAAATAAAATAGGGCTGGGGGTGTAGCTCGGAGGTAGAATGCCTCTGGGTTCAATCCCCAGCACCACACCAAAAACAAAACAAACACCAAAAAGAATTTCAACTGGTATCTAATGGAAATCAAGAAAAATAGAATGCAAAGAAACCACAACACAGTTTTAGTTAGCTGTATGGGAGAAAGGGACTTTCCTTCTGACTCATTTCAGCTTCCTGGTGGGAAAGTGGGAGGCAGCAGGAACGCTGTGTCTCCACAGCTTTCGAAACCACTTATTAGATACCCATGGGCACTGGGGGTGGGGGGATGGAAACCCAATTACAGCACTCTGGGTTGATGTCAAAAACCTAGTATTACAACATTTTGAGAAACACAGCAAACCTTTATCTAATGTATTTTGTAGACATCCACCTTGGTTACAATATTTCTGTAGGGGGACTGAAACCTTGATATTTGACTCCAGGTACAGTGGTCACAAAATCAGAATATTGATTCTTCAAGCTATATCTCTAGTAATATATGTACAAGATGGTATTAGTAGTTTTATAAGAAGAAATGGCTATAACCCTTGCCAAATTATGATTTTAAAGCACTAATGAAAATTTCAACAGAGGAGTTTAGCCACTGCTCCAGTTTTTATTTACATACATATATATATTTATCTTTACCTATTAAGATCCAATATATGAATGATTTTTAGGGTAGCAAATATAAAATCATGATTTTAAAATGTAGTTTGAAAGAAGTCTTATTTATTTAATGTAGGAGAATAGCTTTTTGCCAGGTTAAACTAAATTATGACATTTAATTATTTTTACTTAAGTGGGAATATTATCATCTACTAATCAAAGCTAATTTAAAAAATTAAGATATCATTTTTGCAAATATTGTTTTAAAAACCAGATTTTTATTTTTTGTCATAGCAAAGAAATGATGACTTTATTGAATTGGATTATACCATTCTACTTCATGACATTGCATCGCAGGTAAAGTATCATTTACCTTTATTTGGTGCCACTTTGAAAGCTGAGAATCCTTTTAAAGGCACATTATAATACTGACTCTAAATCAGAATTTATGTAAATTCAGATAGGCACCAGATTGAAGTATACTTGAAGCAAAAGACTGTTTTGTCTCCAAAAAATATAAACCTATGTTTCTTAATTGTTTTCTGAATTTAATCATGGCACTAATTTTCCTTACTTGCAGGAAATTATTCCCTGGCAAATGCAAGTTCTCTGGCATCCACAATATGGTACAAAAGTAAAACATAACAGCCGTCTCCCAAAGGAAGGACAAATGGAATAGACAAAGACCCTTCTTCCATGAGATCAAGTGTAAACATGTCTATTAATGATGTGTATGCTAGTCCTCATTGGTATCTAGCCTAAGGGCCAAACAAATCCCAAAGTGTCATTCTGTATGATGTCTTGATTACAGTCCGAACTACAGATTCCATAATGAAAAACATCACTACATTAAAATGTGTGTAACACTAATAGTGCTATGTATATCCCATAATAAAAAAAGTTTCACTTCCAGCCTCATAATGTCTAATTATGTTGCATACTTACGGGACAGGGGCAGTAATGGTCTCTCTAAAGGCAACTTTTGGCTTTCCTGTGATACAAGGACAGCCGTATTCTCTTTCCATCCTCTAAAAAGAATGAGGGAGAGAATTTTTTTGGTATATTGAAATTTAATAAATAAATTGAAAGAAAATCCTAAGGATCTTAAATATGATTTCAGATACCTTAGTTACATTCATTTAAACATAACGGGTAACCAAACAATAGATCTTAAATCATTTTAGTATCTTTTTCTTTTTGGCGGTACTGGGGATTGAACCCAGCAGCATTCTACCTCTGGACTATACCCCCAGCCCTATTTTTTATTCTTTATTTTTGAAACAGGGTCTCACTGAGTTGTGGAGGCCTCACTAAGTAGCTGAGGCTGGCCGCAAACCCAGATCCTCCAGGCTTAGCCTCCCAAGTACTGGGATTACAAGCATGTGCCACCACACCCAGCTGATTTTAGTATCTTATAAGGATTAGATATGTGATATTTAAACAATACTAACCGCCTTTACGGATTTTATATAAATTAGTTCCCATTCTGACAGCTTAGTTTACACTTACCACCAATTAATCTATCCACTAAAACCTCACCAAGGTTTCATATTATTACATATTCACTGGAATAATATATAAATCTACTGCCAAGACATTTTATCTCAACTTCAAAGACATAACCATAAGCGGGGCGTGGTGGCGCACGCTTGTAATCCCAGTACTTGGGAGGCTGAGACAGGAGGATCACAGGTTCGCGGCCAGCCTCAGCTACTTAGTGAGGCACTCTGCAACTTAGTGAGACCCTGTTTCAAAATAAAGAATACAAAATAGGGCTGGGGCTGTAGCTTGGAGGTAGAATGCCCCCGGGTTCAATCCCCAGTACCAAAAAAAAAAAAAGACATGATCATGCCATAGTTTCCAATCATATATCTTCTGTTTTCATTTACAAACACACACAACCTTTCCTAGGAATGTCCTTTCTTTTATTTGTTACAACAGTCTTCAAGTACTGACTTGAGAAGAAATGGCCTGAAGAATGGGTCCCATGTTTAACAAGTAAAAGAATATCAAAATGACTAAATGACTAATATGTAACACAGGGCAGAGGAAGTGGTACCACATGTGGGTACCAACCAGAGTGAAATGTGCAGGCCACTACTGATGTAGTCATTAGCTCAAGCATTACTGACTCTTGACCAGACCCACATGGTAGTAAACATCACCCCCTTCACTGCCTCACACTCATTACCTGAGCATAGATCTCCAGGTGTAATTCCCCCATTCCAGACACAATGGTTTCTTTGCTCTCACTGTCAAAGTGGACCTTAAACGTGGGATCTTCTCTTGTAAACCTGCCAATACCTTTGGAAAATTTGTCCAGATCATTCTTTAAAAGAAGAAGAAAAAAAAGTCATCATGTTTTATAAAGCATGATAAGCAATGGTATTTTCGAAAGAACTTTACTGAATGACATCAAATATGTCAGCGATTAAGAAACAAAGATGATCCACATCTAGTTCTAATGTATACCACACAGCTGAGAGATCAGGGAATAGCTAGCTGAAGAGGATTTCTCTCCATACCAAGGCAGAAAACTCAAGAGCTTACAACTTAGCTCTCTGTCCTTTCCTACTACACTGACAAAAATGGTCACTTGTGAAAAACTGCCCATTGACTTATCAAGTCCCAAGTTTTCAATTCTGCAAACACAGTAAATATTCAAATGTTATTTTGAAGTTACCATAAGTATTTGCTGCTCTATTTAAGTTTTTATAGGTGTTCCACATCTGGGACGATGGGACAAAATGGGTTAAGGGGAAAGAGGAATCCTACACATAAACATAAGACTCCACATGTTTACCAAGACTCTTTTGTATATTCAAGAGGATTAACTATTCTGTTTAGACCAATAGTAAAGCAACTACCACAGTGAGACTTCTCCCTATCAAAGAGTCTACTTGGGATATGGTATGATGCACCTTTACAGCCCTTTGATGTAATTCCACCTGGTAGGCAGAATAACAGCCCTCCAAAGATGCCCTAATCCCCCTAAACCTGTGACCATGTTACTTTACATGGTAAAGGGGATTCTGTGGATGAGATCAAGGTACAGATCTTATGATAGGGAAACTATGGTGAATTATCTGGGAGGACCCAGTGTAATTATGTGGACCTTTAGACATGGACGAGAAAGACAGAGGGTGGGTGGGAGAGATCTAAAGCCCGAAAGGCACTCACCCACTACTGATGGCATTGACAACAGGAGGAAGGGGCCACGAGCCAAGGAAGCTGGGCAGTCACGAGAAGCCAGAAACAGACCTCAGGTGACCCTGAGGAAATGGGATCCCAATACTATATTCACAAGGAACTGAATCCTACCAATAGCCTGAGTAACCAAGGAAAGAAAATTTTCCCTAGTATCTCTGTAAGAGAACACAACCCTGTTGGATTAATTTAGCCCATGTAGAACCATGTCAGTCACTGACCTACGGAACTGTAAAATAATACATTTGTGTTTTATACCACTAAGTCTGTGGCAATTTCTCATGGTAGCAATGGAAAAACTTACATACCCTGCATCACCAGTGTTAACAGCCATCATTTACCACGTTTAGAGGTGTATCATGTATTTTCCATGTCATCTCAAATCTAACCAAAATGCTACAAGATAGGATTATCCATCTTTTACAGATGAGGAGATTATGTACAGAAAGGTTAGGCAACTTGCTTAAGACCACACAGATAAATGCCTGGCAAAGCGGGGACTGAAGCCAAGGTCAGTCTTTGCCTTTTCCCTGCACTAGGCAGCCACATCCTCTCAACTTGGTGAGCAGCATCCCTCCCACCACTATGGAGACTCCCAGCTGGAAGCAGAGAGCTCAGTATTTGATTTGAAATGATTTACTAAAGCAGGCAGATACTTTAAAACTTTTAATGTAGAAACAATCCAGAGACATCAAAAACCTTCTGGATTATTGATGCACTTGACTCCCCTCCATTTTCAACAACAGTGAAATTAGCAACAGCTAACTATCTTAACATAAACTCCAGATTTAGGAAATAAAAGGCATAACACCTTCCATTTCTCACCCTGCATATTTCCAAAGAGAAAAGCTAGCAATCTTAGCAAAGCACTGGGAACAAACTAAGGCATCTTACTGAGGTAAGAGATAAGGTTCACTTTTCCAAGTTTCTGAGAAGATGGAATGATTTAATGTCTCTTGCCACCTCAACTTTAACTTTTCTATATTGAGAAAAGGACTGGGAAATCTCAAGATGCCTCAAAATAGATGAGGTAGTAATATTAATAATGTATCTCACACACTAATTCATCAGAATATATTCTGTAAATGAGAGTTTCCAGATGATAAGAAGTCATAAAATGTTCACTCAATGCAGGAACAAGTGAATTCCAATAAGCCACATAAACATGATTGTTATGAATGTCAAGGCAACTTGGAACTAAACAATTATGGTCAAGATCAGATTAATTGCAAAGGCAAGCAATGTGAATGCAAAACATTCAAGCAATTTTTGGCTTTGTAAAATGCTAAATGATATCACATGCAATTATCAAACCATAAAAATATAAAGATAAAAATATAAAATTGTATTTGGAAGAGAGAAAATCTTTTTATAGGATTTTAATGTTATACTCATTTACTTCTGAACTACCACAAAATCTAGAAATTATAATCCATGAGGCAATTAAGCCATCCAACAATCTAATGTACTTTACAGTGGAATTTCACTACAACTTAGGACAAACACTCCTATTACCCTTTTTCAACACTTTAAGAATACAAGATGATACACTTACTACCTTAGAGCCCTGACATAGTAAAGAGTTATAAAGTACAGCCTGCTGAACATTATCATAAATTATACTGAGAAATTATTAGGATCAGAGCCGGGCGCGGTGGCGCACGCTTGTAATCCCAGTACTCGGGAAGTGGAGACTGGAGGGTCCAGGTTCGCAGCCAGCCTCAGCTACTTAGTGAGGCCCTGCGCAACTTCGTGAGACCCAGTTTCAAAATAAAGTATAAAAAATAGGGCCGGGGGTGTAGCCCAGAGGTAGAATGCCCCTGGGTTCAATCCCCAGTACCGCAAAAAAAAAAAAAAAAAAAGAAATTATTAGGATCAGACTGATAAATTTAAAAAGATGATATGAATACCAAAAGAAGAAACAGAGAACATTAAGACTGCTGGTTATCACAAGACAATGTGCACTGTGGAGACAGACAAAAGAAAGCTCAAGTTTACATTGTGATACACTGAACTTTAAATCAAACTCCTACCTTGTTAGACGGCTTCATTGCTATTGAAATGACAGGATCAGGAACATGAATTGACTCCTAAAATATTTTTTAAAAGAACAGAATTAAGAAAAAAAGTATTATATGGATCTGATGGATTAATTTAGTGTGCTACTTTACAACAGAACAAATGACAAACACTAGCTGACAATATATATCTTGATCTGTTTTGCATTAAAAAGTAAATATATTAGTGTAACATATTAATAAAACTGTCCACTAATATGATCTCCTCCCTCCCAAAATAACTTATTTACTTAACTGTTTAATGTAATTTTTAAAATGTATCCAAATACTGACAGGCAAGGAATTTTTATTACTTAATGGCTACATTTGCTATTGTAATCTGGTAAATTACTTTATTTAATCAAAATATACAATCTAGAAACAGAAAATGTTTCTTCACCGCCATCCCTTTTTTTAAATTTTGAAACGGGGTCTTGCTAAATTGCTATGGGTCTCACTAAGTTGCTGAGGCCCTTGCTAAGGTGCCGAGGCTGGCCTCGAACCTGCGATCCTCCTGTCTCAGCCTCCCAAGTACTGGGATTACAGACATGCACCACCAAGCCTAGCTAAATTCTAGTCTTTATACATATCTTATTGAATCAATCCAAACTCTGAGAAGCAGGTGTTATCATTTTTCGAATTAAGTCACTAAAGGCTTGGAATGATATAGTATAGTGCAGAAACGAGACTTGGTCTAACCAAGACCTCTTTTTTTCAAAACCTAAGCAAACATGTCCCACAATAACCACTCCCTTCATATTGCTAATGATAAGTATTTAGATATAAGGCCTTATAAATATAAAATGTTAGCCATGCGTGGTGGTGGACACCTGTAATCCCAGTACTGGGGAGGCTGAGACAGGAGGATCACAGGTTCAAGGACAGCCTCAGCAAGTAGTGAGACTCTCATCAATCTAGCGAGACCCTGTTTCAAGATAAAAAAATAAAATAGGGCTGGGGGTATAGCTCGGAGTTAAAATGCCCTTGGGTTCAACCCCCCAGTACAAAAAAGAAAGAAAGAAGAAGGAAGGAAGGGAGGGAGGGAGGAAGATCCTTTTATCTAGATCTCAAAGAAAAATTATATAGATTTACAATTTGTGTGTGTATGGGTGGTACTAGGGATTAAACCCAGGGGCATTCTACCTCTGAGCTATACCATCAGCCCTACTTTATTTTTTATTTTGGAACAGGGTCTCACTAGGTTGCTGAGAGTCTTGCTAGTTGCTGAGGCTGTCCTTGAACCTGTGATCCTCCTGTCTCAGCCTCCCAAGTCTGGGAGTACAGGCATGAGCCACCACACCCTGCTTATTGGGAACTATTTTAGTGTTCACCTATTAGACCTGTTCTTATGTAAATGACCCACTATAAATTACCTGTACCCCTATGTCCTCTACTCTTTCTTTGTGGGATTCAGGAAAGGGACACCCTCAGGAGCAAATCTGGCCATAGTGTAGAGTGCCTGCTCTCCTACAGGGGCACAAAAGAGAAGTGAGTGAAGGAACTGCCTGAGCAGTGAGCCAGGAACTCCCTCAGGACCCCTCAATGGTGAGAAGGAACCCCTGACTTCCAGAGGGCAGGTGGCTTGCATCAAGTCTGGTTTTCTGGTTGCGTCTAGCTTTCTGGGCATGGTTATGTTCTGTTATCCCCAAGTCAGTCCTAATGTTACAGCTTGATGTTAAGAGTTCTCTAGGGAACAGAGGGAATGGTCCACTCTCTGGCAGATGAGTTTGGGAGGAAGTAGTTCTCCACTGGGACAGCCTGATGGTAGTGGCAACAGTTAAGGAGGCATCTACAGCAGTGATGCAGACCTCAGGGTGGAGGACTTAGAGCCACGAACTCCAGGTGTCATCTAGTGGAGATTTTTCCTCTGTATTAAATCCTGGAAGATTGTACAATGACTTTACTAAGAAAAACCAGATAAACGCACTTATACAGAATACCTGTCCAATTGATATTCAAAGAGCCACGATAAACTTGATGCCTACGGCACTTCAGAAAAACTTCGGCAGTCATTTTTCCTGAAGTATTAAGTGAACTACACAAATATAAGTTTTTGAAATTCAAGCGATGAAAAGCTTTGAAACTGAATGGCTTACCATAGAAAGGCCACTGTTATCTTTGCTTGTGAACGTGTCTCCACTAGCACAGTCAATGCCAAACAATGCGAAGATGTCTCCAGCATATACTTCCTCAACATCCTGAACAGAGAAATAATGCAACATGACCCTTGCAAGTAATGCAAACTGAGACATAACTATGAAGTAATTACACAATAAATGTATCATACAGAAACAACACAGAATTCCTCACTATGGCTTCTACAGAGTAACTACATACCAACAGTCAAGTCGACACACATCTTCAACAGGTCTTTATTTAAACCACATCAATAAAGCCGGGCGTGGTGGCACACGCTTGTAATCCCAGTACTTTGGGAGGCGGAGACCGGAGGATCCGGGTCTCTCTCTCAACCGGTCTCTCTCTCTCTCTCTACTTAGTGAGGCCCTCCGCAACTTCGTGAGACCCGGTTTCAAAATAAAGTATAAAAAAAAATAGGGCCAGGGGTGTAGCGCGGAGGTAGAACGCCCCTGGGTTCAATCCCCAGTACTGCAAAAAAAAAAAAAAAAAACACTTCAATAGACAAGATTTTACTATAAATGGGAAACTCAGAGCAATGGCTTCATTCTGTGACTGATCTGAAGGACTGACAAAACACAGGGCCTCACATTTCTAAAGTTATTTCCATATAATTAAAAAGAACAAATGAAGAACAAATGGTGGTGCATGCCTGTAATCTCAATACTTGGGGGGCTGAGACAGGATTGCAGGTTCAAAATCAGCCTTAGCAACTTAGCAAGGCTGTTTTCAAATAAAAAAAAAATAGGGCTGGGTGTAGCTCAGAGGTAGAATGCACCTGGGTTCAATCCCTAGCACCACAAAAAAAAAGAACAAACAATTTGTGCTACCACAGTTAGACAATGAGATCATGTATGACATATACACGGAAAAACTGCAAAGGAAGTTTTGAAAATAAAAAGAATGGGGCCCATTGTTCTAAAAATATTTTTAATTTCTCACAGATGCAAGCAGTCAAGAAAACACAGGAAAGCCAAGAACCAAGCATCGCTGCCTCCAAGCCTCCTAGCAATTGTCCCTTTTTACTGACAGTTCATACCTAACAGCTGTGGTGTGAGTGCCCAAGTGTGTCTTTCTTTTATGGTTATATAGCTGTACATATTTCCTTACATCTGGCCCACGAAACCGCTATGACAATCACTAATCCCTCTAGCCTGCCCCCTGCTGCCTATCTAACAAAGCAACAAAGCTGTCCAATTTCGAAACTGCCTGTTCATCTTACAAGAGAGACTTGAGAGATGGCTCCAAAATAACCTGTACAATTTTGCATAGACTACGTTTCTCCAGGAATAAAGGAATGCATTGGGGAAGGTAGGTGTGGGGATCATGCACTCAGTATTCCTGCCAAGGCCTAACCAAAAGGACTATGGAAAGTTGTGCAGATTCAGAGCCAGTTCATGTCCTAAGTCAAAGACCAGACTAGACCTTGAGAAGTTTGAAACCTTCAGGTAGATTCTGGTACAAATGTGGCCCTGCAAAGGATTCTGCAATGGGAATGAAAGCTCTAGAATAAAATAGGGCATTTACACCTGCCATATTTCAGAAAGCAAATTCACTGAGTCACATGGAAAATAATGTGTGAATTATTATTCCCACTTCTAGGAGCCACCGTTCCACTGCCCTAAATGCCTATTATACTCACTGCAGCTCTTAAGTGCTGCATCTTGTGTTGAGTTTTAGGGAACTAACTGCCCCTCTTCCTGAAATTCGGCCATTGAGGAAACAGAGGTAACTGAGAACCAGTGGTATAAAATGAGTTAACACCATTTGTTGAAAAGACTGTCTTCTGCAATGTATGTTTTTGGCACCTTTGTCAAAAATCAATTGGCTATAAGTGTGTGGGATTGTTTCTGTGTCTTTTATTCAGTTCCATTGGTCTATGTGGGATTTTCTTTGTGCCAATAGCATGCTGCTTTTATTACTATAGTTTTGTAGTGTTTTTATTTTGGTACTGAGGTTTGAACCCAGAGGCATTCTACCTCCAGGCAATACCCCTAGCCAGATTTTATTTATTTGGAAACAGGGTCTCACTAGGTTGCTGAGAGCCTCACAAAGTTGCCAAGGCTGGCTTTGAACCTGCAATCCTCCGTCTCAGCCTCCCAAGTACTGGGATTACAAGTGTGCGCCACCATGCCCGGCTTTTGTAGCATAATTTGAAGTCAGGTATTGTGATGTCTCCTGCATGGTTCTTATTGCTGAGAATTGTTTTCACTATACTGGGTCTTTTGTTTTTCCACATGAATTACTGGACTGATTTTTCTAATTCTGTGAAGAATGACATTGGTATTTTAAGAGGGATTGCATTGAATCTATAGAGCACTTTTGGTAGGATGGCTATAAATCATGGAAATAACCAAGGTGTCCATCGATAGATGAATGGATTACAAAATTATGGGATATACACAAAATGGAATTTTACTCAGCAATAAGGAAGAACAAAATTATGTCATTTTCAGGAAAATGGATGGACCTGGAGAACATTGTGTTAAATGAAATTAGCCAGTCACAAAAAGTGAAGGGTCCTATGTTTTCTCTCATATGTGAGAGCTGGGGAGTCATCAGGATACCAGAGGGACTTCAGATAATGGAGGAGAAACCCCGGTGGAGAGATGGAAAGGTTCTAGGGGATGATCGTACTGGGGGAAGGGACATTAATGAAGGAAACACTGCCACTAAAGTTATGTACATATGTGAAATTACTAAAGCCAATCTCAAATCATGTAGGGGGGAAGGAGAGGGAGTGAGGAGGGAACCAAGGGCGGGGAAACTCACCAAGTACTGTGTGCATGTACGTCCCTATGGCATTAAACTACACAAGGATGTGAGGTAACAATGCACCAATGTAAATATTTTTAAAAAATGAGTTAACAACCACCAACTTAGCTACACCAAATTCTCGATCAGAGCTAAGTAAAAAGGAAGAAGCAAGGGAACACGTATGTCCAACCAGAAATGATTCCTAGCAGACTCGGGATGAGAGTGCAGGTGAGAAGATGAGAAAGCAGCAGCTCGGCCCCACAGCGGCTCTGAACTTGCCTCCATCATGTCGGCATGCATGCGCACCAGCCGCTGCACCCGCACTTTCTTTCTCGTCCTCGTGTTGTAGATGGTGTCGCCCTTCTTCAGCTCTCCCTGATAATTGCGGATGTAAGTTAACTGTCCAAATCGACCTGCCTAGAAGTCAAGATCGGGTACAGCAGAAGAATAAAAAGAAACATAAGAATCAAAATGAAGAAGAAAATTCCCCAACGACCTTCAACTACTTCCAATTGTAGTAGTCCATCTTATACACATTTCAGTTTATTATCACAAACTATAAAATACTGTCTTTGAACACAAATAAGATAAATTAAAGGGCTGCTCTTAATCTTTCTTTTGGTATCACAATCCAGGATACTTTTTATGCTTCCTCTGAAATAAGTTACTAGCAAAATGGAAGTATCTTTTTGCCTTCTAATATTATTTCATAAGTTCTGTTTAATACAATAAGACATGAAACAAAAATCAATTATAATTATTGAAAAGACAGCCAGGCGTGGTGGCGCACGCTTATAATCCCAGTACTTGGGAGGCTAAGACAGGAGGATCCGGGTTTGTGGCCAGCCTCAGCTACTTAGTGAGGCCTCTGCAACTTAGTAAGACCCTGTTTCAAAATAAAGTATAAAAAATAGGGCTGGAGGTGTAGCTCGGAGGTAGAATGCCCCTGGGTTCAATCCCCAGTACCACACACACACAAAAAAAATTACTGAAAAGACAACAAAAATACCATGAGAAGTGGCAGGAGTGTACTATATACCTAAAGCCACCTCAGAAATCACGTGAAAAACAATGTAAGCAAGAATTCTGTGGAGTAGCTGATTATCCCAGTATTGACCAACCAGATGTACACAGAAAAGCCACCAATTCTCACCAACTTACTCTTCATGCTTAATACCATACAATCAAATCCCATCAAGTTTTTAAACACTTGATTAGTGATTTTAAAATTCATTCGGAGGAATATATAGGTGAAAATAGAAATTTTTCAAAACCTAAGGTAACAAGAAACTAATCCTGTCTAAGAACATTAAATGCTCAAAAGCTTAAAAAAATACAAAATGAGAGCAAATTAGACTTACTAATCCATATGGTACAATATAAATATGTGAAGTAAAAATATACTTGTTAATAGATGATAAAGGAAACATGACAAATCAATGAAAAAATAATGTTCATAAGCCTTTCTAAGGTTAAGAATGAATGACTAAAAACTGATTTATTTGACTTTATGTCTTAAACCACTAATTATTTTTAAAAAGTCAACTTAAGTAGAGAAAGCTGGTACAAACATAACACACTTTGACTCTAAAAAAAAGACAAAAGAAATAAAAAGACAAAAAGAAAAAATATAACTGCACTAAAAGCATATAGGAAAATGTTATGTCAGGAGGAATTAAGACAAGATGAAATGATACCTACCATTTTCATTAATTAAATCAGTAATGATTTTTACATAATATTCAATGTTAATAATGATTCACTGAAATAACCCAACACATTAATTCTGACAGTGTGAATGCTATATAAACCATTAAATATAGCTGACTGGTGGCGCACGCTTGTAATCCCAGTACTTGAGAGGCTGAGACAGGAGGATTGCAGGTTCGCAGCCAGCCTCAGCTACTTAGTGAGGCCCTCCGCAACTTAGTGAGACCCTGTTTCAAAATAAAGAATAAAAAATATGGTTGGGGTGTAGCTCAGAGGTAGAATGCCCCTGGGTTCAGTCTCCAGTACTGAAAAAAAAAGCCCATTAAATAGTTTTATAATTTTAACTCAATAATTACTATTCTGGGAATCCTAAGAAAAATATTCCTACATCCATATTTTTAAAGCTTTATGCACAGAACTTTCCACTGCAATGTTATTACTACCTTTTAATTCAAAACTACTTTTTAGCCAGTCATGGTGGCGCATGTCTATAATCCCAGTACTTGGGAGGCTGAGACAGGAGGATCGCAGATTTAAGGCCAGTCTCAGGAACTTAGTGAGATCCTGTTTCAAAATTAAAAATTTAAAAGGCTGGTGATGTAGCATAGTGGTAGAACACCCTTAGGTTTAATCTCCAGTACCAAAAGAAAAGTATAAAATAAATATCCATGAGATCATACTGATATAAATAAATGAATAAAGAAATCGGTGGGAGGGAAGAAACAAACCTCCTACACAGAATTCAAGTAACATACACTGAAGATGTATGTTACTTCTCCCTCAGGGATGAAGAGCAGAATTCCACCCCTGAAGTATGGGCTGAGCACAGTGACTTCCTTCTAAAGGGTGCAGTAATCAAGGGCGGAAGAGTCTCTTTATAGCAGAGAAACCTGACAAATACTACCTCAGCAAGGGGTCAAGGTTAACATCAAGAGTAATAAGCCATGGTGATAGTCTGTACTCCTGACAGGATGTAATAAGGATGACACTTTAGCCCTGTGGTTATCCTATAAACACAGAACCCCAACCTAATCATGAAACTCAAATCAAGAGACATTCTACAAAACAGACTAGTATTTCTCAAAAATATCAAGGTCAAGAGAAATGAGGAAGCCGGACATGGTGGTGCACACTTGTAATCCCAGTACTTGGGAGGCTGAGTCAGGAGGATCACAGGTTCAAGGACAGCTTCAGCAAGTAGTGAGACTCTGAGCCACCTAGCAAGACCCTGTTTCAAAATAAAAATAAAATAGGGCTGGGGTATAGAACACCCCTGGGTTCAATCCCGAGTAACACACACACACACACACACACACACACACACACACACACACACACACCAAAAACAAAAAAACAGAGAGAAATGAGGAAAGTCTAGGAATCTGTTAAGAGTCCAGAGGAGCCTAAGGAGACATGACACTCAGTCTAATGTGATACATGCCTGGGATACCAAGACAGAAAAGGGACACAGGCAAAAACTAAGAAATTCAAATAAAGTACTGACTTTAGTTAACAATAATATATCGGCCAGGTGTTATAGCCAACACCTGGAATCCCAGGACTTGGAGACTGAAGCAGGAGGATTGCAGGTTCAAGGCCAATCTCAGCAACTTAGCAAGACTCTCAGCAAGTTAGCAAGACCCTGTTTCAAAATAAAAAATGAAATAGGGCTGGAGGTGTAGCTTGGAGGTATGACCCTAGGTTCAATCTCCACACATATGCTAATAATATCATCATCGTAATAAAAAATTCAATATTGCCGGGCGTGGTGGCGTACACTTGTAATCCCAGTACTTTGGGAGGCGGAGACCGGAGGATCCGGGTTCGCAGCCAGCCTCAGCTCTCTCGCTCTCTCTCTCCCTGTCTCTCTCTCCCTGTCTCTCTCTCTCTCCTTAGTGAGGCCCTCCACAACTTCGTGAGACCTGGTTTCAAAATAAAGTATAAAAAATAGGGCCGGGGGTGTAGCGCAGAGGTAGAATGCCCCTGGGTTCAATCCCCAGTACCGCAAAAAAAAAAAAAAAAAATTCAATATTGATCCATTACTTGTGACAGTGTTTATTAACAGAGGAATCTGCACACAGGATATATAAGAATTTCACCTACTATTTATAAATTTTCTATAAATCTAAAATACTAAGTTTACTTAAAAATATTATAGACATCTTCCCACATAAAAAAATATGTATCTCGAGCCCGGCATGGTGGCGCATGCTTGTAATCCCAGTACTTGGGAGGTTGACACAGGAGGATCGCAGGTTTGAAGACAGCTTCAGCAAGTAGTAAGACTCTCATCAACCTAGTGAGACCCTTTTCCAAAATAAAAATAGAATAGGACTGGGGGTGTGGCTTGGAGGTAGAATGTCCCTGGGTTTAATCCTCAGTATAAAAAAAAAAGAAAAAAAATACATCCCAACATAATTTTTAAAGTCTGAAAAAACATTCTATTGTGAGGATGGATCTCAATTTATTTAATCAAACCACGATTCCTGAGCATTTCCAACTGTTTGTAAGATTTGAATTTTACAAGCAAACATAATATGAGCAAGCTGGAGTTAACATGAACACACTACCCTTCATTAGTTCCTTAGGACAGATTTCCAAAAGTGGACATATTTATAATATTTTATTTATAATATGAAACCTGAAAACAATATAAATGTCCAATAATCAGAAAATTTTAAGCAAATACTGTATTATGCTGTCATTTAAACTGGATAGAAACAAGGACCATATCCATTCTGCTGATAAATGACTTACATAGGAATTATGATTTATATAGAAATTTATATTCTTTAAGCCATAAAAAGAAAAGATAAGAAGGAAATGTATCTAAGAACAAGGAACTGTGAACTTAAGTGTTAAGACTCTGGAAATTCTTTATCTGTTGTTTCTATTTTCCAAGTCTTTCATATGGGTACAGTCATTATGAAATAGGATTAAAAGCCTAAAAGAAAAGTAAATCTCTACATATGGCCGTTAAATAAATTAGAAAGCAACTTACCTCCAGCTTAAAAGCCAGGCCTACGAATGAGTGGGAACCGTCTCTTTTGGAGTCCATTAAGATTTTGGTTTTCTCTGCTGAGTCACTTAAAATAAAAGAAATATGGAGATATTTTGGAGATAAAATACTTGATATTTCTTTCATATTACTTTGTTTTATCAGAGTATTATCTGAGAAAAGCACATGTGCTAAACACTTCCAACTTTACAGACACATAAAATTTCACTGAAAGAGAGCAGCAAGAGGAAGCTTTTTAGGGTTATTACATAGCAATGAGACCAGAGCAGACTAAAAACAGAGAAATTGTCTGATAGAGAAAGAAAAGAAAAATAACCAATGAGAGATTTAAAAAGAGTTTGTTTCCCAAAGCTTAAAAGACAAAAAAAAAAAAGACTGAAAATAATTGGCCCCAAATTGAGAAAATGTTCTAAAGCTGATAACCTTAAGAGACAGTAAAATGCCGGGCGTGGTGGCGCACGCTTGTAATCCCAGTACTTTGGGAGGCGGAGACCGGAGGATCCGGGTTCGCGGCCAGCCTCAGTTCTCTCTCTCTCTCTCTCTCTCCCTGTCTCTCTCTCTCTACCTAGTGAGGCCCTC
>PVJS01040361.1:0-18478 GCA_004027185.1 Glis glis
GCCCTATTTTTTATACTTTATTTTGAAACCGGGTCTCACGAAGTTGCGGAGGGCCTCACTAAGTAGAGAGAGAGAGAGAGAGAGAGAGAGAGAGAGAAGCAGGGAGAGAGAGAGAGAGAGAGAGCGCTGAGGCTGGCCGCGAACCCGGATCCTCCGGTCTCTGTCTCCCAAAGTACTGGGATTACAAGCGTGCGCCACCACGCCCGGCTGTAAACGATTCTTAATATTGCATGACCACGCGAAGGTTGGAAAGGGTCATAGGGCCAGCATTTGGCACTACTCTGCCATAGTTAGCTTTCTTCTTGTGTGTGGTGGTAGATAGGGCAAGGTGTATCTTCTCATCCAAAGGGGACTTTTCCCCCTGTCTCTTGTTTGAGCCTTTGCTTTAGGGCCGTGTGTAAGAGACAAACTGCCTCCAGATATAGGAAGGCAGGCGGAGGAGATTAGCCTTATTTCTGAGGGACATCATAGTTCTCTCCCCAGAAGACAAGGCAATCTCCTGGAGCAGGTTCAGGAGAGGCTGCCAATCTCCTGGAGTGGGCGGGACTAAGGAGGGCCTGGAAGGGGGCGTGTCAGCGACTGCTTCCCACAGAATCCGATTGGCCTGGGTGAGCCGGAGCGGGGGCGGGGTTTAACTCCGCCGGCGCCAGCCACGTTGGACGCGGGACGGCCCCTCGGAGAGGCCGGCCTCGGCCCCACAATGCATTGCGAGGCGCGTCACTCGGAGCGGCGGGTCCCGGCTCGACAGGTACGGCCCGGCCCGGCCCCTTCCAGACCGGTCCCCTCCCTGCTCAGGGACCCCTGGCCCGTCGCTCCCTGTGCTGTCGCTCGTCCCGCCACTGCCAGCCCCGGGCCGGAACCGAGCCGGTGCGGTGGAGTGGCCGCCGGCGTCGTTGGGGCCGCGGGGCTCTGGAGGGGCGGGCGTGCGGGGACCCCGGCCTCGTCGCCGGGGGTCTGTGGGCCGCGCGGGCGGCGGTTGCTCCTCGGTGGGCCTGTCCCGGGTTTTGGGCGGCGGGGATAGGGACGTCTGAGAGGGAGGGACCCGGGCTGCCAGCCGGCGGTGGTGGGGAGTCCCTGGCCCCAGACGTCAGAGCAGTGACACACCTGGGCTCTTAGGTGGCCGAGAGGGCTTTAGGTGGCATTTTGTATTTCTTTTAGGCAGGGTAGGTCTTCAAACAGTGGCCTACTTTGCGTTTTGTGGGGACTGAATGAGCATTGAGCCCAGAAATTGCCCTCGTAGGCTTGCGGAAACCCCGGAGGCCTTGTTAATGGCACTTTTGGGGACGGTGTGGCAGAATGGAGACACGAGCAGTTGGCTCGACAAGTGGAGGTCTCCGAAAGAGAAGGCCGACACAGAGCTGGTTTGAATCTTTCTGCCAGTAAAACCAGCTGTTCTGCTGCTTGGTCTCCTGGATCACCCCCCCCCCCCGGGGCAGGCGGAGCACTTCAGAACCAGCTCCTCCTATGCCTATTCAGCTAAGGCAAAGCCCCGCCCAGAGCCAAAGCATCAGCCACCGCACCACGCTGGACATGCTGGGATACCAGCTGCCAGGTGGAAAACACCTTCTTTAAACTCTAAATCACATTCCATGTTACTGGTATTTGCTCATATGCCAAGATTGTAAGGAATTAGGCAATGCGTAAACAGTACCTACAATTTCTGGTACATTAAGAATTTGAATATAACCACGCCCTAAATTGATGGGACATCTGGGCGTTTCCTACGTTGAGAACCGTATCACTTTAGTACTTTTTTGGCATGTGACAGATTAAAGTGTAAGTGCATTTTATGTTGGTGTATGAAAGCCAACCTGCTTCCCTACCTACCTACCTACCCCCCCATCCATCCCTCCCTCCCTCCCTTCCTTCCTTCCTTCCTTCCTTCCGGCTACACCCCCAGCCCTTTCTATTTTGAAATAGCATCTCCCTAAGTTTCTGAGGGTCTCCCTAAATTTCTGCTGCTTGTCTCGAACCTGTGATCCTCCTGCCTCATTCTCCCAAGTATTGGGATTACAGGCCTGCGCCACAGCACCTGGCTTGAAAGTATATTTTATGTTGGAGTATCAAAGAGGTGCCTGTGACCTTTCTCTTGATGTATTTGAGTAAGAAGTTTGGATATGCTGAGGGGCAAATATCTCATAGAGGTGTTAGGATTAGTACTAAATTTAACCCCCTACTTACTAGTGTAGGGATTAAACAAATTACTTAGAGTTTCTGGACTTGAATTTCCTCAAAGGTAAAATGAAACTAATAATACCACTTCATAGGTTGGCTTAAAGGTGCCTGGTCTATAGAGGGTGATCAGTAAGTAATAAGATTAACAAATACATAATATAGCACCGTTAGTATATTACAAGGCAGTATCAGGCATTTACACAGTCTTATGGAGTAGATGGTGTAGTATCTTTAAGAGAACCCTATGAGATAGATACTATTAGTAGCAGCAATTTACAGGTGAGGAAATTGAGATTTAGAAAGGCAAAGCTTGCCCAAGATTTCATGGCTGGTATGTAGTAGAGCCTGGATTTGAACCTGGGTGGTCTGGCTCCAGAGCATAACCTTTTAACTATCTAATATTTAAAGAAAATGTAAGCTGTTATTTTATTATTATTTCAAAATGAAATATTATTATTTCAAAATTTCAAAATGAAGCTAGATAAGTTCTGTATCACGGGATTCTTGTCTCAGTTTTAGGAGGCTGATATAGCACAGTGATGTAGATAGAAGAAGCTTAGGTTTAAGTACCATTTCTGCCATATACTAGCAGTATGAACTTGTTAAAGTGAACCTCAGTTCCCTCATCTGTAAAATGGAGGTTATCTCTGTAAACTGTGGCACTACACAGATGTTGGAGACTGACACATTTGCACATGTGTTGAGGCCCTGTTAGTAAATGTGGGTATAATCTTTTGTGGAGCTTGAGGTCTTACACATACTGTGCAGTGCAAGCAAGCACCCATAACAGGAGTATCAAAGGTTGCTGGTGAGGCAGGGAGCACAGGCAAAGCAGCAGAATAAATTCTGGTTACTCTTGGTACCCTTTGCCCTTACCTTCTTACTTAATCAGGCCACACCCTGTGCACCAGTTATACAGCCAGTCTCCCAAAATTAATCCCCTCCTTATCCCCACAGATCTCAGCTAGTGCTATTAATAAAATAATGTGTACCATGTTAGTGTTATCCAAACTTTGGTCTATCGCATGTATAAGATAATTTTTTTTCTTTTTTTTTTTGCGGTACCAGGGATTGAACCCAGGGGCGTTTTACCTCTGAGCTACACCCCAGGCCCTATTTTTTGTACTTTATTTTGAAACCGGGTCTCACGAAGTTGCGGAGGGCCTCACTAAGTAGAGAGAGAGAGAGAGACAGGGAGAGAGAGAGAGAGAGAGCGAGCTGAGGCTGGCTGCGAACCCAGATCCTCCGGTCTCTGCCTCCCAAAGTACTGGGATTACAAGCGTGCGCCACCACGCCCGGCCTGCATGTATAAAATAATTTGATAAACAGACATTTAAAAAGATAATTCTCCAAAAGCTTTCCCCCTCCCCCTCCCTTTCCTCTCTCTCTCTCTCTCTCTCTCTCTCTCTCTCTCACACACACACACACACACACACTCACATACACACTTAAATGAAACATTTCTTCATTTAATTAATTAATTAATTTATTTATTTATTTTTGCGGTACCGGGGATTGAACACAGGGGCGCTCTACCTCCGCACTACACCCCCGGCCCTATTTTTTATACTTTATTTTGAAACCGGGTCTCACGAAGTTGCGGAGGGCCTCACTAAGTAGAGAGAGAGAGAGAGAGAGAGAGAGAGAGAGCTGAGACTGGCCGCGAACCCGGATCCTCCAGTCTCTGCCTCCCAAAGTACTGGGATTACAAGTGTGTGCCACCACGCCCAGCTTCATTTAATTTAAATTAGGAGCAAAACCTGAAGTCTCAAAACTGATTTCACAGATATTATTGGTAAGAAATATATGGCAAAATTTAGTTGTAAAACTAATATTTGGTAAATAAAATAATAGTGCAGATAAGAGAATTCTGAAAGTGGTGCTTGAGTGACTAAAGTAAAGTATGAGTGACTCCCATACAAAATATTTTTATCTTTAAAGACACAATGAGGGCTGACAGTACAGCTTAGTGGTGGAGGGCTTGCCTGGCCTGTGTTCAATCCCCAGCACTGCAAAACAAACAAATAAACAAAAACAATGAAAAGCATTTGTCTGAAAAGTACATATAAAAACTATTCAGGGCCGGAGATGTAGCTCAGGGGTATAGAATGCTTGACTAGCAAGCACCAGGCTGTGGGTTTGATCCTCAGTACTACAAAACAAAACAAAACAAAAAATCCTTCTCATATTTTAGGTTTTATTACTTTTTTGAATGATATCTTTCTGATACTTTGGGCCTACAGTCATTACCTCACAAGCTTCTGAAGGAAAGGAGTCAGCATCTTGTTATTGTGGGTTTAAGATGTTGCCAACCGTTTAGTCATTTGGCATTGTGGGAGTTTATTTCCCCTAGCCTTTACAGATCTACTTAGATTCTAATTTGGGCTTTTTCCTCCAACAGTTGCTGTTGGAGAAAGGAAATACAGGCCACTACTCAGACTGCTGACATTTTTTATCTAAAGGCAGGTGTAATATTTTCTCTTTGTTAAAAGTGAGGAAAATTAAAATTTATCTGTGGCCCTGATAAGATAAAAACTATTACTGCTCCCAAAGGTTTTCATGCAATTGCTGTATCTTTTGCGTTCCATAGTTCCACTGGTTCTTTCTTGGATCCTTACCTGGATTCTAAGGGTTCTTTGAGCCTAGCTTGGCCTTGATATGGGCAGATTCCTTTTTCTACTAGCACAGTCCTAATAAGATTATAGTTTTAGTTAGGTTTGGTTTGTTTGTATTTAAATAAACTATAGTGAGAATCCAAAATTAAAAAAAGGGGAGTAGGGGGTATGTATATTGAGAGAGAGAGAGAGAGAGAGAGCTGAGGCTGGCCATGAACCCAGATTCTTCGGTCTCCGCCTCCCAAAGTACTGGGATTACAAGCGTGCGCCACCACACCACCATGCCCGGCTCCTTTTAAATATTTTGACAGGGGATATAACTGCTGTGTTCTGCTTGAAGTATGTATTAGGACTATCTGAAATGCAAGTTTGTCTAATAATAGTTTTCTATGTAGTAAAGTGGTGGGCAATAGAGCCTGTTTTATATTTGTTATTTTTGTTTGAATTTCTCTATTTTGGGGAATGATGTTTTTTGATGGAAGGAACTATGTATTCCTAATATCTGACATCTCTAGTGTACTATAGATAATCGATGTTTATTGAATGAATGAAACATACAAGTTGATAAGTACAGGTTTTCTCAGTATATGTTTTAGAAAGTATGAATCATCTTTTTGTCTTCTAAATCATTAAGAAGAAAAGAGTAACTCTGAAGATTATATGAAAGTTGACAACATATTAGTAAAGAATATTACTAATTCTTCTGATAAGATCCTAGAAAGGTCAGGCATAAAAGAATACAATCTAGCTGGGCATGGTGGCTCACGCTTGTAATCCCAGTACTTTGGGAGGCAGAGACCAGAGGATCCGGGTTCGCGGCCAGCCGCAGCTCTCTCTGTCTGTCTCTCTGTCTGTCTGTCTGTCTCTCTGTACTTAGTGAGGCCCTCCGCAACTTTGTGAGACCCGGTTTCAAAATAAAGTATAAAAAAATAGGGCCGGGGGTGTAGCGCGGAGGTCGAACGCCCCTGTGTTCAATCCCCGGTACCGCAAAAAAAAAAAAAAAAAAAGAATACAATCTACTTGTGTGTGTGGTGGGGGAGGTACTGGGGATTGAAACTAGAGGTGTTCTACCTCTGAGCTACACCTCCAGTTCTTTGTTTATTTTGAAGCAGGGTCTCACTAAGTTAGTGCACGCTGGCCTCAAACCTGTGATCCTCCTCTCTCAGCCTCCCAAGTACTAGATTTACAGGTGTGAGCCACTGCACCCAGTTTACAGTCTACTTTTTTTTTTTTTTTGGTGGTACCTGGGATTGATTTCAGTGGTATTCTACCTCCACGCTACACCCTCAGCCCCCTTTTTTATTTTTTGTTTTAAAACAGGGTCTCGCTAGATTACTGAGTCTCGCTATGTTGACGAGGCTGTCCTGGAACCACCCAGCTCAATCTACTTTTAATACAAAGAAAATGAACATTTGAAACTACAATTCACAACCTGCCCTCACATTAGTTCCTTTAATGGTCATTGTGTTGCAGCATATTTCTGGAAAGCCCTCAGTTTTATATTTAAATAACAAATACTTAAGGTTATGAAATAAGTCATTTTCCTCCTTTTATACACCTAGGCTAAATGTTACAATTGTGGTTTAATTATTAAATAAAACTTAAAAAGCTGAGTTTATAGTATAAATATTATGCAATTTTTTTTTAGGGATCCCACCTTTCTGATAGTGCTTGATACTGCTTTTAAGAGCAAGAGAGAAAAAATGGATGAATGGGGAAAAATACTGATTTGGATATGTAACACTGGGACTTTAGTTTGAAGATTCTCCTATAGTAAAAAGTCTGGTTTAATTTGTTGCTGTTTTTCCCCCTTGTAAGGAGAAAAATGTTAAACGGTAATGTCATAGTAATATCTAGAGATTCCTCCCCTTTCCTTATGAAAAGAGGAAAAGAAAGTAGTAAATTTAATGCATTAACTTTATTAGTTGGGTTAATTTTTATTGTCAGATCCGTTACCATTACAAGTGGGGCAGTCAGATTTAGACTTCATACAGCAATGAAAACTGTTAACTCCTCATTTCTGTACTCTATACCAGTTGTTTTTCTGTGGCATTATTTGATGTTTTCATTTTTGGAATGGGATAATACTGACCTAGCTGAAGCAGGCAGGTAAAGATTAGTCTCTGAGATATAATATCTCTGGAAAAAGTATGAAATTTTAACTAATTTTTAAAATTTTTACCAGTAGCCTCTAGTGCTAGTAAAACTCTTAGTGACATTGAACTCTTGATGGCTTGACAGAGAAGAATTATCACTTAATCTCAGATGATGGACCTTTTTTAATTTAGTAATTTAATTTAGTGATTTTTAAAGTATGGAAAGCACCAGGCATGGTGGCTCACACTTGTAATCCCAGTACTTTTGGGAGGATCACAGGTTCACCGCCAGCTAGGCCTTCTGCAACTTAGTGAAACCCTGTTTCAATTAAAAAAAAAAATAGGGCTGGGGGTATAGCTTAGAGGTAGAATGCCTCTGGGTTCAATCTTTAGTGTCACAATAAATAAGTAAAGTATGGTAAGCATAATAACCACCTTGGGAATTTGTTAAAATTGAAGACTCTCAAGCCCTGCCCAATAGTCAGGGGATCAGAATTTGAGGGGGGGGTGTGCCCTAGATATTTATATTTCTAACCAAACTTCCAACTTCTTCCCCCTTTTTTTTTGGAACCGGGGACTGAACCCAGGGACATTCATCTCCTGGTTATACCCCCAACACTTTTATTTTTATTTTTTTAATTTTGAAACAGGATCTCGCTAAGTTGCTGAGGCTGACCTTGAACCTGTGATCATCCTGTCTCATCCTCCCAAGTATTGGGATTGCAGGCATGCCTCAGCACGTTTGACTACAAGCTGAAATTTGAGAACTAATGTGTACTTTATGAAAGTTTGACTATTTACCTGATTTCTTTCAGACCCAGTTCTGTGAAATCCTTTTTATCTGATTTTTGTAAAGCAAGACCAGAATGCAATAAAAGAGACCAGTAGCCAAGTGTGGTGATACACGCCTGTAATCCCAGTACTTGGGAGGCTGAGACAGGAGGATGGTAGGTTTCAGGCCAGCCTCAGCAACTTAGTGAGACCCTGTTCCAAAATAAATTTTAAAAGAATAATAAAAAAGACCTGAAACAAAAACAACAAAAAACTTTAGGATTTATATTAAATAAAGTTATTTTCTGATTATGAAAGTAATATATACCCCTTGTGGAATATTGTGAATATTTGGGAAATTGTAAATCACCCGTAATACTTTTTCCTGGAGATGAACATTATTCTGATTTTATTATCTTTCCTGTATCTCTCTATTCCTCCACCTCCTCCTCATCCCCCCCCCTCCTTTTTTTTTTTTTGGTGCTGGGGATTGAACCCAGGGGCATTCCACCTCTGAGCTATACCCCCAGCCCTATTTTTATTCTTTTTTTTTTTTTTTTGCGGTACCGGGGATTGAGTGCAGAGGCGTTCTACCTCCGTGCTACGCCCCCGGCCCTATTTTTTATGCTTTATTTTGAAACCGGGTCTCACGAGGTTGCGGAGGGCCTCACTAAGGAGAGAGAGAGAGAGACAGAGAGAGACAGAGCGAGAGCTGAGGCTGGCCGCGAACCCAGATCCTCCGGTCTCCGCCTCCCAAAGTACTGGGATTACAAGCGTGCGCCACCATGCCCGGCTTATTCTTAATTTTTTTAACAGGGTCTCACTAAGTTGCTGAGGCTGACCTTGAACCTGTGAGCCTCCCAAGTACTGGGATTACAGGCATGTGCCACCATGCCTGGCTCCTTCTCTTTATCTTTATGAAAAAAAAATGAACTTTTTATCTTGTCTTTTTAAAACTTAATATATCAACATTTTACCACATTATTAAACTTTTTCCACAAACATAGTTTTTAGTTGCTACATTGTATTTTGTCATATGGATATACTATAATTTACTTAACCATCAACCTATTGTAAGATTATTAGGTTTTCAGTTATTTGAATGGAATAATGTCTTTCTGTTTAAAATTTTGTCTGGATATCTGATTATTTTCCTCAGGTTAAGGTTACATTTAAATTAACTGAGGTCACAGGGTATATGTATTTTTAAACTTTTGCCACAATTGCCAAATTGTTTTGAGAATAGTATTATACCAGTTTTTACTTTCACCTTATGAGAATACCAGACAGGAGCAAGTATTACATTTATTTATTTATTTATTTATTTATTTATTTATTTATTTATATTTGCTACTGGGGATTGAACTCAGGGGCATTCTACCTCCAAGCTACACCCCCAACCCTATATTTTGTTTTTTATTTGGAAACAAGGTCTCGCTAAGTTGCTGAGAGTCTCACTAGCAAGTATTATTTTTTAGTATAGTATGTCATTGTTTTAATTAGTATTTATTCCCCCGTCTCCTTTCTTTGGCAGTTCTGGGAATTGAACCCAGGGCCTCACACATGCTAGGCAAGCTCTCTACCACTGAGGTCCATCCCTAGTCCTACTTACTATTCTTTGATTACTAATGAGTTGCATATGTTTATCAGCTCTGACTTTAATTTTCATCTAACCCAACTTGTATTTTTGTTTTAGGTCTTCTCTGTTGGTTGAAATGTCTGTGATTTTATCTGCCTCAGTCGTTCGTGTCAGAGATGGACTGCCACTTTCTGCTTCTACTGATTATGAACAAAGCACAGGAATGCAGGAGTGCAGAAAGTATTTTAAAATGCTCTCAAGGAAACTTGCTCAACTTCCAGATAGATGTACACTGAAAACTGGACGTTATAACATTAAGTAAGACTTTAGTTTGTTTCTTTAGAACCACTTGCCTAGTGGTTGTCATTTAATGAAGTTTGAGTGGTTGCAGTAGAAATTAGTGTTTGATTAATTTAGGAAAACTTACTCAATTTAGTAATCATGTTCTCATCATGCCATAATTTTTTCCAGCAGTCATAATAGTGAACTTTTTATGATTTGTCTTATATTCTTTAGTGTAAGCAAATGGCATGATGCAGAAGGGAGTTTTATGAGAGAGTTTAGAAGTGGGATAAATCAGCAAAAGTCTAATCTGGCCTGATCCAAGGATACAGTTCAAAGGTGTCTAAAGGAATATATAGATTACATGATTCGTAAACTAGGCACAGAAAAACCTCTGTGCATGTTGCTTTTGTAGCCAAGCTTTCAAAAGGATAGGAAAACAGAATTTTTAGTTCTAGTTCCTAACAAGAACCTGGATTTCATATATTTTCTATCATTGATAAGAGGTCTTGTTGTTTGGTTTCTAGTTTATTTAGGCTTTTATAGTATATCACAATGAAGTGAGTCTGAAATGTATAAAATTGGCAGTTTACTTATTTATGCTTTAAAAGTTAAGGATTAAACTTCTCAGGACAGCTCTTTTTCTAACCACCATGAGTTTGCTAGTTTAAACTCGTGGGATCTATAGTAGCAATATTTTAGCACAGCCTAAAACTACCACAAGGTTTCTTCTCCTTTCTCCTGGCCACATACAATGTTTCTCTTTGTTTCAAAATCCAGCTTATAGTCTTTGAATCACCTTCCTCCTCATTGCTACTGTTTCATTTCTCTAGTGATCTCACTCCCTTCATATAGGTTGCATGTAGAACTTGTTTGACTGCTTTTTTCATCATTAAAATTCCTTATTTTTAAATTTTTATAAACTCTGTTTTGCTTTCTATAAGTGGGTTGTAGCTCATTGAGGAAATTGATCTGCCATGACCTATACTGTTTTTTGACTCCTCATCTCTTAGCATCATGGTTCTCAAGTTCGTATAGAAATTGGGGCACAAAAGTAACCAAGTGCATAATTGTGTGCTAAATTAGGTGGTGCCTCACATTAGATTCTAGTTGTTGCATTGTTCAGAGAGCCATGGAATTAAGTCTTTTTTCCAAAAGGTGGTTCCACTTTAGAGAAACCTTGTTTTGGGCAAGGGAGTGGGGGTGGAATGGGATATATTCAGTTTTATGGCTTCTTTTCACATTCCATAGTGATATTTCAGTTCTGTCTGTATGGAATTTTAAGGAACTCATCTATTTTATACAAGTTAAAGCATACTTTCCTAAAGCTATAATAAGTATTAAATGAGTAAACTTATTTCATTACTTAAAAAAATGACTAAAGCAGTAATTATGAACATTCAAAAATTCAGTTGTGTCATCTGAGATCTTAAACCTTTGTGATTGGCTTTGGGGATTTGAAAATCATAGTTGTACATTTTGAGATGTCTTTTAACATTGAGACATTGATCTTATGAAAAGACCGAAACCCTTTGGGAGGTCATTCATACCCTATTGTGGATTTTAGTACAAAAAATACAATTCCTTTGTTCTTTCACTGCCAATTCTTTGAAATCTGATAATGGCTGTGAGCCACCTAAGCTCTCTCATTGCCTAAAGGCTCACATTCTCTGTATTTGTCCCCAAATTGCTACTGCCAGCCAGGAATGCTATTTTAGGCTTACCTGCTTTTTAGTTTTAGTCTCTAGTAGGGCTTTCCTTTCACTTTTTAGTGATGTTTTCTGACTATGGGAATAACAGCTTCAACAATAACCCAGTAATTGAGTACCTGCAATTACCAGGCACTTTACTTACATTACCATTAAACTTTGCAACAGCTCTATGAATGGCTAATAAATAGAGGTCTTTCTCATTGCTAGAGGCAGACACACAACTCATACTAGCTTAAGCAAAAAAGAAAAGAAAAGAAAATATTGTGTTTAGTGCTTTCACTTTTTCCCCTCAATTTTGATGGAATTGATACATAGGGCAAGTGAATGAGGAAGAAGCTTAAAGTGAAACAAGTGAAACACTCTTAAAGTGAAACAAGTTAAATCTGCTGGCTGCCGGCCGCCATGTTTGTAATCCCAGTACTTGGGAGGCGGAGACCTGAGGATCCGGGTTCGTGGCCAGCCTCAGCTACTTAGTGAGTTCCTCCGCAGCTTCGTGAGACCCTCCGCAACTTCGTGGGACCCGGTTTCAAAATAAAGGAAAAAAAATAGGGCCGGGGGTGTAGCTCGGAGGTAGAATGCCCCTGGGTCCAATCCCCAGTACTGCAAAATAAATAAATAAATAAATAAAAATAAATAAATCTGCTGGCTGTATAAATAAAAGAAAGTTGAAGAAAATCAGTCAGTCATAATCCCATGCTCAAACATCATTACTACTATATCATATTTTCTTTCAGTTTCTTTCCATTCATACAAATATTTTTATGTAACTGAGATTGTGCTTGATACAGTTTTATGCAGTATTTTGCTTTATGAATTTGCAATAATTTTCCATGCCATTAAAAACTCTTGTTTAAAAGTCTTATAAAAGTTGTGTAGTGATTTCCTACTATAGTTTATTAACCCATATCTTTGTTATTAAATAGTAGGTTTTGAGCCAGGCATGGTGGCGCACACTCATAATCCCAGTACTTAGGAGGCTGAGACAAGAGGATTGCAGGTTCGCAGCCAGCCTCAACAACATAGTGAGGCCCTCTGCAACTTACTGAGACCCTGTTTCAAAATAAAGAATAAAAAAATGGGGCTGGAGGTGTAGCTCAGAGGTAGAATGCCCCTGGGTTCTATCTATAGTACCACAGGGGGAGGGGAGGATAGTAGGTTGTATTATTATTATTAAACAGTAGGGTTTTTTATTATTTTAAATTTTTTGGTACTGGGGATTGGACCCGGGGCATTCTGCCTCTGAGCTACACCCCCTAGCCCTTTTTATTTTTTATTTTGAAACAGGATCTCAATAAGTTTCTGAGGCTGGACTCAAACCTGTGGTCCTCTTATCTCAGCCTCCCAAGTATTGAGATTACAGGCCTGTGCCACCTAGCCTGGCTGGTTTTTTATCTTTAATGCAGTGAGCTAAAATTTTTTTTTTTTTTTTGTGAAGAATAGTGGTGGAGCTGTCTCATCAGATGTTGCTATCAGGAATTTTTCATTTTTTCAGTCTCTTGCCTTTTGCAGATAGGTGTTCGCCACAGATTGCACAGTTAATTCCAGGCTTGCTTCAGTCCAGCTGAGAAACTCTTCCTCCTCCATGTTTCAAGACATGAGTTTAATTGGGTTTGTTTGTGTCATGGCCCATTTTTTGGCTAATCATTGTGGTTAGAGGGGATGAGGTACTCTTAGTTGGGCAGGCCTGGATCACACACTCAGCCGTTTGAAGGCCAGCTTTACCAAAGCCATGTAGAATAGGTGGTAGACTCAAGGTAATTCCCCAAAGAAAAGAAAAGAAAGGATGTTGGTTACATAGCCATTATAGTACTATCACCCCGATTTTGCAAATGAGGCAAATGAGACTTAGTAATGTAAAGAAATTCCTTTAAAGTCATAAAGCTCATAAATAATATATCTGAAGTGTAGTCTTCTGGCTTCCAGATTCATACTCTAATCTGATAAAAGAGGGAGTTGCTGCCCTTTACTTTTACCCCTTGACAGCATGCTTTCCCAATTCTAATTCTTTTCACTTTTTATGGAGAGAGAAATTAACCAGTAAGAGAAGTGAAATAACCCCTTTGTTATTGTTGTTGTTGTTGGGAAATAATGAAGAGTGGAGTATACATGAAGCCTAAAACTGATGAGGCAGCATTGCATCCTTGGAGACTAGGAGTTTGGTAGAGAGGGGTTGTGGCAGAAGTCACTGGGGGAAGGAGATAACCTGCGTATCATAATTTCTTATTTTGTCTTATTACTAGCATCACATTACTTTTTCTGCTGTTTAGTATGGCAAAATGGATAGCTTTTCTGCACCATGAATTGTTAAGTAGTCTCTTGTGAACTGGCCTAGGAACCCGATTATTCTTTCAATCCAGTTTCTATGGGAAAATGAGATATAGATACAATAAACTTTGGTAATACAACCAATAGGTAAATTAGGGATGATCTATGATCAGTTATCTAAAACAGGATCTTCATTTCTGGGGTAAAGTGTTAGGGTAGTGGGAAAGGTTGAATCAGGAGATAGATTAATTCTGAGGGGAAGGAGATGAAGAATGTCAAAGGCAAACTTTGCCTAGTCTGTGTTTTATCCAAGGCTCTGATGGTGTAATCACCTTTGGCTCCTTGAAACTCTTTTCACCTTTTCCTTTAGCATTCTGTTATAAGTTGTGATTGCCTGGCACACTGCATATTAATACTTTTTTGTATTTAGTGAGATTAAAATTGGTGTCTAAAGGGTCTTTTATTCATGGGATAATTTTGTGCATGATTTGGTTGGTCATCATTAGAGAGTAATTGAAAGTTGGGCATATAAGAGGAATAAGTGAGAAAATATGGAGTTCCTGATAGAATGCTGTATATGGCAGACACTTAGTTTTACTGAGTTCTCTTTCTGGTTCTTATCTTCCTTCTGTCCCACTGATGACAAAGTCTTTTGTTTTCAGCTAATTTCCTATTGGACATATTTGGTCATAATAGAAACCATAAGGTATGCCCCCTTTCTTAATGTCAATGCTTTTGATTTAATATTTAAAAGTTTAAATACTTTATTTGAATTTGATGTGGAAGGTTCTGTTTTAAAAGTAATAACTTTCAGCCAGGCATGGTGGCGCATGCTTGTAATCCCAGTACTTGGGAGGCTGAGACCGGAGGATCCGGGTTCACGGTCATCCTCAGCTACTTAGTGAGGCCCTCCGCAACTTAGTGAGACCCTGTTTCAAAATAAAGAACAAAAATAGGGCTGGGGGTGTAGCCCGGAAGTAGAATACCCCTGGGTTCAATCTCCAGTACTGAAAATAAATAAATAAATAAATAAATAAATAAATAAATAAATAATAAATAAATGTAATAACTTTCATAGCAATTTTAACAATAGATTAAAGAGGGTACATCCAACTGGAGAACTTTTCTTTACCCAGGAAAGCTATTCAGTAGGTAAATATGGCTGCAAAGGATAAGCAGAATTTCTATGTGTAATGGTATGATCATAGAGTAAAAATTATGTTATATGTAATGCAGATATTATTACCATGTCAACTTATAGTTTGCTACATATCTTGTCATTCAGTATTCTTTAAAGTGAAGTTTTGTATATTTATCTTGTTTTCTATCATTGTTTCAAGTACATTCCCAATAATTGTATTGCAAGCTCCTGGCAGGTAGGGACTTTGTCTTTGACATCAAAAATTATAGAGGAGAATGCTAGACTTAAGCTAGGTGTTTTGTGATCTGTTAAGGGGAAGATCATTGCTTTTACTAAATATTAGTTCAGTGCAACAGGCCAGAATCAAACTAATAATGTCAGTGCTTAATTGGTGATGTGTACAATTTATTTGACAGCTTATGTATAAAATTTGATATCAGAAACTGGGCTTAGTGGTGCATGCTTGTAATCCCAGTACTCAGATGGCTGAGACAGGAATATCGCAGGTTCAAAGGCAGCTTCAGTAATTTAGCAAGGCCCTTAGCATCTTAGTGAGACCCTGTTTCAAAAAAAAAAAAAATAGGGCTGGGGTGTAGCTTAGAGGTAGAATGCCCCTGGGTTCAATCCCCAGTACCCCCACACACACTATTAGATATCAGAAAGAGTTTCATGTGTAAAACTATTCATTCATTTTTTTGGACTTTAAGAATCACTTGGAACCAATCTCAGTGGTGTATGCCTGTGTACTTGGGAGGCTGAGACAGGAGAATTGCAGGTTTGACACTAGCCTCATCAACTTAGCAAGACCCTGTTTCAAAATTTAAAAAAAAATTAAAAAGGGCTGGGGATGTAGCTCATAGGTAGAATGCCCATGGATTCAATCATCTGTACCAAAAATAATGAATCACTTGTGGTGTGGCTTGAACATATGCTTGAGTTAGCTTTCTTTTTTTTTTTTTTTTTTTGGTGCGGTACTGGGGATTGAACCCAGGGGCATTCTACCTCTGAGCTACACCCCCAGCCCTATTTTTTATTCTTTATTTTGAAACAGGGTCTCACTAAGTTGCGGAGGGCCTCACTAAGTAGCTGAGGCTGGCTGCAAACCTGGATCCTCAGGTCTCAGCCTCCCAGGTACTGGGATTACAAGCATGCGCCACCATGCCTGGCTTTGAGTTAGCTTTTTAACAAAGTGATTAGAAGGTGTGAATCTCCTTGTCTGGAGGTTGGACTTAATCATTACGGATACACTTGATCCTGGAAGGACATAAAGCGGTTCCTAGTGCGTGCAGGGATGGAACAAAAGATGTTATAAGATAAACTCCTTGGCCAGAAGAAAGGCAATAACTAGAAAGACCAAACTCTATTGGCACCAAAGCCCAGAGTGGAAGGGAATTAAATACTTTTTGAACGGAAATTAGAGTAAAGTAGGAATAAAAAGAGCAATTTAAAAATTGTACTCAAGGTACAGTGGAGTGTGTGTGTGCGTGTACATACAGGCACACATCTCTAATAACAGTGATAAAGGGAGGCTGACATGACCATTAGAACTGTATAGTTGTTTGGGAGTACTCACTGCAGAGATAATTCTATATTACCCCTGAGAACATCCCTTGCTTAGCACATGTTGAAGATTCACTGACCCGAACCCTGACTGGAACAGCAGGTAAAATAGTGCTCTCTTCTGTCATTCAGTTAAGTATTTATTGGGCTTCTGCTTTGTAGATACAACTGGGTTGTAGAATTATCTGTGCATGATATGCTCAAGAAATTAGTTTGTAAATGAGTGAATGATGCCATCTGCGCACTCATTTATTCACCCATTTACTGAGCACTCACTGTGTACTAGATACAGAACATTCTAGGTGCTAAGAATACAGTGGTGAACCATGCAGAAATCATCCCTGCTCTCATGGAGCATATTTATTAGTTAGAGAGACATTGCAGCAAATAAATACTTAAATATATAGTTCCAGTTTGGGCTAGTTCAGGAAGGATAGCAGCCGCTATGTTATAACCATAAGGATGGGCTCAGTCTAGGTTGTGTGTTCTGGGAGCAACTGTAAGAACAGAAGGATGAGTAGGAGTTAACCAGGTCAGAACTGGAGCATAGTGGAGGTGGGATTGGGAGCATTGCAAGTGGGGAAGACAGTTCACAAACTTCTCAGGTTGGGAGTGGGAGGACCAGGAGTAGGTTGGCATTCTTGAGGATCTGAAACAAGGCTAGTGTGGCTGGAATGCAGAGAGGGAGAAGAAGAGTTTTATAATATGAAGTGGAGAAGTTGACAGGGCTTCCTGTCTTTGCTGATAATACATGTGATACAAGTTCTAAATTCCTTGTTTCATTACTCTTAATTTAGGGGAAAAATAGAGATTGATTTGTAGGTTGGAAAAGTGAAAACATGTTGGTGAATTAGGACATGATTGGTTTATTTGTACCATATGGAAGTTGGTGTTGTGTTGTGAAAAGATTGTGGGCTCTGGAGTCACAACTAAGTTCATCCCAGCTCTGCTTCTTACTGAGGTGTTGCCTTGGGTAAGTTAAAGCCTCCCTGAGCCTCTGTTCGGGAGAATGAAGTTAAATAAGATATGTAAAGTACTCAGCAGAGGACTTGGCTCATACTGAGTGGTCAGTAAATGTGTGTACTCCTGTTACTGTTACTACTATTTATCTTATTCCTCCTCAAGGCAGAGGGAGTTAAGAGAACTTGATGGGCACTGCTAAAGTATGCACAAACTGGCATGTCTTTAGTGACTTTAGACTTTTTAGACCACTTTCAAAAAGTGGTCCTCACTGAGATGGGGGAGTCTTTCAGTCTGTCCCAGTGATAGTTGAAGAGCAAATTTTTAAAAATTATTACAAGTGTAAATCACCTGAGTTGGTTTGTGCTTTCGGGAAACTTTCTTTTCATTTCAAAGAAAGCATTATAAGGCTGAATTTACTATGAAAAGCCATAATAATGTAGAAC
Organism: Glis glis; assembly: GCA_004027185.1. Lineage (NCBI taxonomy): Eukaryota > Metazoa > Chordata > Mammalia > Rodentia > Gliridae > Glis > Glis glis. Next base: position 17,603 of record PVJS01040361.1, read on the forward strand.
ACTTTATAGTCTTTTCAGAGAATATCATGCAATTATATAGTAAAATAAAAACTTCCTGAAAATGCTAACATACAGTCTTAAAAATTAGGATTTCCTTTATTTCACATTCAATTCTCTAGAGTTAAATTTAGCACAAGATAAACTGTCTGTGGCTCACTCTTTTATTAATATGGAAATATAGTAAAACCCTGACATAACACAAAAATGGGGTCCCAAAATTTCAGTCATACTATTGGAGGATAATGAAAAAACTTCTAGCTAGCCAATTGGGGATTTTTTTTTTTTTTTGGTGTTACTGGAGATTGAAACAGAAGCATTCTACCTTTGAGCCATACCCTCAGCCCTATTTTATTATTTTATTTTGAAATAGGGTCTCACTAAGTTGCAAAGGGCCTCACTAAATAGCTGAGGCTGGACATGAACCTGTGATCCTCCTGTTTCAGCCTCCCAAGTACTGGGATTACAAGCATGCACCACCATACCAGACTGCGAATTGGGAGTTCAGAGTATGTAGGAGCCAATTACCGTTTGTGTTGGGTTATTCAATTTATTATGGGGTATATTTGAAGGCTAATGATAGGACAAAGAATTTTGATATGACAGTGAAGTTTTTTTGGGAAAAAAAATCACTTGGCCAAAATCAACATATTTTGGCTTTTGAATATTTGTAGAAAAATTTATAAAAACTTTATGGCTAAGCTTTTTGATTATGATCCTTGAGATAGTTTACTTTGTGAAACACACACATATAGAAAACTAAAAGTTTTATGAAACAATATACATTCCAATATTTTCTGTTAAATTCTATTTTTTAATGCTGTAACTCAATTTTGTGATCTATTACTGGGTAACAACTTGCATTTTTTTTTTTTTTTT
>PVJS01040362.1:0-18478 GCA_004027185.1 Glis glis
ACCCATGTTCATAGCAGCACAATTCACAGTGGCCAAATCATGGAATCAACCTAGGTGTCCATCAACAGATGAGTGGATTACAAAATTGTGGGAAATACACACAATGGAATTCTACTCGGCCATAAAGAAGAACAAAACAACATCATTTGCAAAAAAGTGGAAGGATCTGGAGAACATTATGTTAAGCGAGATCAGTCAAATACCACTTCTATACCCTATGCCCCTGCTCAGAAACCTTGAATAGCTCCCGCAGGCCTGCCCAAAGTATCCAAACTCCCCCAATGCTTGTCCAAGACCTCCACACACTGTCACCAACTATTTTTCCAGATGTCTAATTATAGGTTTCTTATTACCAACCTCAAAATACAAAATCCACAATGGTCCAAAACCCAAAATTTTTTGAGCATCATTGTAAAGTTTCATTGGCAAATATTACAAAACCTGAAAAACTTCAAAATCTGAAACATTTCTGGTCTGAAGTATTTTGGATAAGGGATACTCAATCTATACCAGATAAAAGAAATCTTCTACTCTACCTAAGCAGTCTCTTCCTTTTCCCCCGAACAAATCCTTTGTTTATTTAGTCATTCATCCATCTGAATATCGGGCACTGGGCTGGGTGCTTCAGACGCATTAGTGTGTTGGGTGTAGGGGTAACAAAGCTATATCTTCCCATGTAGAGCTTGCATTCCCTTAGGGAAAACAGACAACAAACAAACAGAACACATAAGCAAAATATATGTTAAGAGAAGATACATGGTATGAAGAAAAGGTAAAGCCGGGAAAGAGGGCCTGGAAAGCTAAGGGATAAAGAGCGGTGCTGTTTTAAACAGGGTGGTCAGCGTGGGCCCACATGTTGAGCCATGGTTTGAAACCATATTCGGTTTCATGTTTATGCATTCACTATGTCCTCTCAAAAAAGTTCCTCTCTACCTTTTGAAGCCCAGCCTTAATCCAATATTCTCCACAAAGTTTTTTGAACATTCCAACCCACACTGTTGCTCTGTTTCCTAACTTTTGCAACTACTATGGTGTGTATCCATAATTTAGCAACAAATCAAGTGTTGATTTCCTTTCATAGGGCATTTTTTGTCTGCTCTTTCCTCACAAACCAGACTCTAAGTTTCTTCAAAGCAGAGGCTGGCTTACCTACCTGAATACCACAGCTCTCATCAAATACTTGTTAGCATTTTATTTGTATAAAATGAATGGATTGGCCCAAAACCACAGAGTACAGAGGCCAAGAACCAGAATGCACTTACTTAGGCTCCCGGTCCAGTACGAATTTCATACATCTATTGCTCCCTAAGGGCCCTACCTCTGCTTACAGCTTTGGTCTGCCTTGCTGGGCAGAAATCCAAAGTGACCATTCATTATCCATTGATCATTCCTGGTTTATCACACTGCACTCAGTACTTGGAGAGTTGATGTATACTCACACACCTCTTCTGAGGGAAGACTCACAGTTATGCTTGGGAAAAGGCAGATCTTTATGTGAACCAAGAATGCCATGTTGAATAGACAGATTTGTTACTTTCCCATGTGACTCGGAGTGTGGTTCTAAATGGTCCTTCCTAATCTTGCCTCTTTTCTTTCCCCTGCCCAGGGCCCGAAAAGAACGATACTTCGAATTCCCCTTGCTAGAGAGGTACCTGGCATGTAAGCAGCGCTCACATTCACTCGTGGCCACCTACCTCCTGAGGAACTCCCTCTTGCTCCTGTTCACCGCAGCCACCTATCTCTACCTTGGCCACTTCCATCTGGATGTCTTCTTCCAAGAAGAATTCAGCTGCTCCATCAAGACAGGGCTGCTACATGATGAGACCCACGTCCCCGATCTGATCACATGCAGGCTGACCTCCCTGGCCATCTTCCAGATTGTCAGCCTCTCCAGTGCAGTAATATACACCCTACTGGTCCCAGTGATAATATACAACCTTACACGGCTATGTCGATGGGACAAACGACTCCTATCCATCTATGAGATGCTTCCAGCTTTCGATCTCCTCAGCAGAAAGATGCTGGGATGCCCCATCAATGATCTCAATGTGATCCTTCTTTTCCTCCGTGCCAACATCTCTGAGCTCATCTCGTTTAGCTGGTTGAGTGTCTTATGTGTGTTGAAGGATACAACCACCCAGAAGCACAACATTGACACGGTGGTCGATTTCATGACTTTGTTGGCTGGCTTAGAACCCTCAAAACCTAAACATCTCACACAACAGGCATGTGATGAACACCCATAGTTCAGAAAGAAACCATGAAGTGATCAATTGTGTGGACAGTAAAAGTCTCTCACCTTCTTCACAAGCCACATGTAGACACACACACACACACACACACACACACACACACACACACACACACAAAATACCCACTCTAGAATTGCCATGCTTGGATTCAACTGAGTTATATATCCTATATTTATATCAAGACATGGAAATAAATGTGAATCTGAAACTGAGGAGTCAAAGAACTAAATAGATAGGTCTAGAGCATTCTATAAGGACATTAAAAATAAATAAGTAGCCGGGCGTGGTGGTGCATGCTTGTAATGAGTTTAAGAACAGAGAGGCAAGGGCCATGCACAGCCATGACTGGAGTCTTGAAGTGTCTATATACACATTCATCATCTAAATCAAGGGCTCATTTAACCAAGGACTGGGATTATGGGCTACTATACCTCCATTTACAGCCAATCACTGAAGAGCAACCACAGAGAACTAAACAGGATAAACAGTAAAGTGCTATTGATCCCCTTCTCTCTCTTCTCTGATTCATCACTCCATCCTTGCATCTAACTCCCAATCCTACGCCTGGATTTAATGGAGCCTTGATCGGATTCCCACGACCATTCGCAGCTCACAATACCATTCTGTCTCTCATCTTATATTTCTTTTTAAAGCTGCACATTATGCATTTCACGAAAGAATTTCTACATAGGCCATTTAGACCCCTCTTCATAGAGGTGAGTCTGACAAATTCACATAAGTTTGCCTAAAAAAAAGCAAAGAGCTGATATATAGATGCTCATCAATGATTTCCTATTGTCAATAAAAGTCCAACTCAAGTTGGCACACAAGGCCTTTCACGATCTAAACCCTGCCCATCACCTCACTCTCTCCGCTTGCTTCCCTCCGCACACAGCGCTCACTTTAATCAGCTACTTACAGTTCCTGCGCTTCCCACAATGCTGAGCTTTCAAATGTGCTGTCTCTGCTGCTCAGGATGTCGTCCTCTGTTCCTCCCTGTGCCAACCACTACTTCTCCTTCAAAGTGTACTCGGGTATATTTCCTTCAAGAAACCCTCCTATTTCTTCCCTCCTTCCCTAACTGGGCGATGCCATGTCCAACAAAACCTGCCTCTGAAATAAACCTATTATACTGAATTAATGTTGCCAATTCACTTGTTTGTCTTTCCTTCTTAAATTAAATTTCCTAAAGGTTGTGTCATAATAGGCACTAAGTCAATATTTTTCTGCACAAATTTGTGAAAGAGGGGTTGCTCAGTAACATCACATTCTTTGGCGCACACGGACCCAGCTAGTAAATATTCTATGGAAAAAGCTCTGTGCACAAATATGTACTTCACAGGAATTAACCAAAAAGTCAAGCAACATGGAGCTAATTATGCAAAATAGAATACAACATAACTGGAAAATTAACCAGCCACTTAAAATTATGGTTACAGGGCTGAAGATACAGCACAGTGGTAGGACACTTACCTAGCATAAGCGAGGCCCTATGTTCAATCCCCTGCAAAAAAAAAAAACAAAAAAAACTAAAATTATGCTTACAAAGAAGTCATACTGTTGTAAAATAATAATAATCATGGGAAATGAAATGAAAAAGGAAATTTTATATTCAGTATAATATAACATACATTAAAATATATGAAAATATTAAACATGATTAACATATCATTTTTGTGTATGTGTGTGTGTATGGTACTGGGGACAGAAGCCATGGGCATTCTACCTCCAAGCTACACCTCCAGTCCAACTTTATTTTTATTTTGAAACAGGGTCTTGTTAGGTTGATAACAGTCTAACTACTTGCTGAGGCTGTCCTTGAACCTGCAATCCTCCTGTCTCAGCCTCCCAAGTACTGGGATTAAAAGTGTGCACCACCACAACCAACTATGCATTAACATTTTTAAAATGGTTCACTCCAAGTGGCAGTGTTATGAATTTGTTTTTTTGTTTTTGTGGGGGGGTGATGTTTTTGTTGTTGTTTGTTTTTTGTTTTGCAGTGCTGAGAATCAAAATTTTAACCTGAATGATGTGATCAAGTCTCCAGAATTTTTTTTTCTTTTTCAGTGCTGGGGATTGAACCCAGGGCCTCTCACAAGCTAGAGAAGTGCTCTACCTCTGAGTTGCATCCCCAGCCCCATAGATTTTTTTTTATCTTCATTGTACTATATTTTCTTAATTTCTAAAATTTGAAAGAAATATTTTAAAATGGTAAAAAAATGTTTCTAATGAAGAAGAAACAATAAATATTTTTACACTAATTCCATTAAAATCCATTAGCCAAGCCAGGCGTGGTGGCGCACACTTGTAACCCCAGTACTTGGGAGGCTGCGACTGGAGGTTCGTGGCCAGCCTCAGCTACTTAGTGAAGCCCTCTGCAACTTAGTGAGACCCTGTTTCAAATAAAGAATAAAAAATAGGGCTGGGAGTGTAGTTCAGAGGTAGAAGGCCCCTGGGTTCAACCCCCAGTGCCAAAAAGAATCCATTGGCCAAAGCAGCCTGCAAATTTAAGACACTAGATATGTTACATGTAGAAAATGAATACAAATAAAGGCAGATCCCAAGGACAAAATACAGCTGGGCAGCCAAAAAAAAAAAAAGTCAGAAAAAAAATTAAAGAAAGTCTCTTTCTGTTACTGGGATTATATTCAGGTTCCAAGGTAAAGTGTCAGTATATATTATCAAAGGCATGAGTGTGGGTATTTTATGAGGTGAAAATAATCCTGGAAGCTTCCAAAACAGAATCTACAAGGCTGCCTTATGTTTGTGAAAACACATTGGCACCAGAGAAGTTACATTGTTAAAACTCTGTCAAGTCCAACCAAGGCAGTCATAAAAAGACTTCCGTTAGCTTCCTGTGTTAAAACAATTGTGCCAAGATTCTGTCACTGTTTTTATAATTTTTACAAATGAAGTGCCTGGGTCATCGATTCTGTATCTACCTTTTATTGATTTCTGATTATAAGCTATTTATCTTAGCACAAGAATATTTTTCTCCAGTAATTTCAGTGAACGTATTAACTATGTGACCTATTTTCCTAAATTTCCATATATAACTCTAGAAGTCTACATTTTGAATATTTAACAGTATTTATATATCAGTAGTGCACCTTACAGTTTAGAAATCCCACTCACCTTATTGTTTTAAGAGTATATTATTGTGAGAGACAAAACAACTATGAACCAGAGGCTCGCTCATGTAGTCAGTAGCACTGTTGAAAGAATAATGTAAGCCTGCTATCCAGCCCTGAATATTTGCCAATTTATTTGGTGATTTTTACACCTCGGTTATGAAGCTAAAACTATAAGAAGTATAGTACAGAAATAGGTGTATGTACAGTAACACACTTTGGGTTCCATTAGGAAAACAATGAGTGTCTACCTGGTGCCACATTTTACGAAAATTGCTTGTTAAACTTTTCATCTTCCCTATTAGATTCTATGCTTTCAAAGAGCCAAGACCTTTCTTCTATTCACTACCGAGGTCCCAGCTCCTAGGAAGATGGCACAAAGGAAGCAGAGTCCCTGGCCTTGCGTTCAAGTGTTTCCTACGACTCTGGAAGGCCTGTGTGTTGGAAATGTGAAGAACCCGCCGCCCATGACAGCTCTCCCGACCCACACTGTCCACGCAGCTCTGCTCTCCTCCTACCCATCCAGGCATGGGCGGGGCCAGGCCGCGCCGAGCCCCGGAAGTCCTGCGCTGTCGTTACGTAACTTCCGGCGGGGCTCACTTCCGGGGTAAACCGGAAGTGCCGGGCATCGCCGGCGGCCGGTGCGGCGGCGGTTTGCGGCCCGGCGGGCCGCCTTGGGGACGTCCTGTAGAGCTAGTTTCCGAGCGGCCCGATCGCCCAGCGCAGAGCAGACCCAGCCGGCGCGCCTGCCCGCCCTCGGCCCGGGCCCATGCCGGCCACGTCCCCGAGCCCCCGCCGCGGGGCCGGACCATGAGCCTGCCGGGCGGCCTGGCCTCCTCGCCCCGGGCCCCGCTGCCGGCCTGCAAGGCCAGGATGAAAAAGCTCCCGAAGAAGAGCCAGAACGAGAAGTACCGGCTGAAGTACCTGCGGCTGCGGAAAGCGGCCAAGGCCACGGTGTTTGTGAGTCGAGACGCAAGCTTTCCCGGCGCTGTGCCCCTTCCCAGAGCGACAATGTTTATCGTAGCTTTTCGGGATAGTTACTACTTGTTAGTCCTATGTCCTTGGACAGATTATATAATATCTCTAATCCTGTGTCCTTGTCTGTCAATGAGCGCTAGTAACTACCTTGCAGAAGATTTATTTGTTTGTGGTGCTGGGGATCGCACTCAGGGCCTCGCACATGCAAGGCAAGCGCTCTACCACTGAGCTACACCTCCAACCCTCGTAGCAGATTAAATGCGGGGGGAAAAATGCTTGATACTTTGAAGGTATGCCAATAAATCGTAATCACTACCGTTCTTATTGCGAAACTTGCAGACATGCGTTTGATTTCCGAGATAACCTGAGAGTCAGGCACTGTTTTAAAAATGAGAACACTGGTGGCGCACGCTTGTAATCCCAATACTTATTACTTGGGAGGCTGAGACGGGAGGATCACAGGTTCGCGGCCAGCCTCAGCAACTTAGTGAGGCCCTCCATCCCCAGTACCACTAAATTAATTAATTAATTAATTAATAATAAATAAATAATGAAAGAATAAATATGAGAGAGCACTGAAGCCCAGAGGGATGATTTATGTGCTCTAGGGTACTGTCAGAGTCCTAACTCCAACTTAGATACCCTGAATCCAGTTTATTATTTCCACGACCCAGCCTATTTGCCAAGTACCCTACAACCCTCTGACTCCTTGCCTAAAGAGGTACATGAATCTTTCCATAATTTTTGGCTGTAATCACTTTTGAGTCTCCCAGGTGTTTCGTTTTTGTTTTGCGGTTCTGGGAATCAAACTCAGAGTGTCAAGCATGCTAGGGAGTATTCTACCACTAAGCTACACCCCTAGCCCCTGTCTTTCTTTTATTGTAGGAGCATCAGGTTTATTGAATGAATGAACTGAATTGCCAACCATAGCTGTGTTTTATTGTGGCCTGCTCAAGCTGCCTCAATGCTTGGAAATAGGGGTGGAGTCCTCAAATGTCCTCCCACAGCCGAATCAATAGTTTTCCACTTCTTTCCGAGAGCTTAAACAGCTCTTAGCATTTGGGGAAGCATAAGGAAAGTTTTGGAAATTAGAATACTCATTCCAAAAATATTTACTCAGCACTTGCTATGTGCACTGGTGAAAAATAAGAAAAAATAAGAATTAAGAGGACTTGACATCTGATTGTTTTTTAAAAGCTTGGAGATTATGTTTCTTTTAGGATATTGGTTCCTTCAAGTACTTGAAGTTGTGTGAAGAAAAGGGCTATGGCTTTGAACACTCAGAGTTTGAGGTTCCAATTATAGAGCATCCAGATTGGAGCATTTCCCTCAGGAATGGTGCTTAGGAAATAGATTGAGTCATCAGTAAAGATAGATGCCATTTGAATATATAAACTATTAATTTTAAGAATTTTACATACTGGATTTGCTTTCATTCCAGTTTTTCACTCCAAAGTATTAGTGCTCTGGGTTAAGTTGTCTTTGTCCCTCAAGAGTCAAATCTGCCAGGCATGGGCAGCCCTCATCGTGTTGTTGTAGTATAAGTTTAAGTAGTGTGCCCTTTTCTCTGCTGGAGATCACCCTAATTAAAGTGACCCTACACCTTGGTTTGCCCAGGACAATTCTGATTTACCATATTGCTCTGGCATAAGCATTAATAATGCCCCCTCTTCACTCAAAGGTGTCCCAGATGGGGTAATAAATTATAATTACCCTGCCCATAGTAGAGCCCGACTGCTTTTCCCTATAGATTTATTTATACCTTGTCTACAAGGTAGAAGAGCTTTTCTTATCCAGTAACACAGACTTTGGTTTGAAATATGGATCCTCTTCCCAACATAATACCTTGATATTTCATTTTATGTGATTATGTTAAAATTTTCTTTTAAAGGAAAATGCTGCTATCTGTGATGAGATTGCTCGTCTTGAGGAAAAATTTCTTAAAGCAAAAGAAGAAAGAAGGTGAGCCGGCTTCGTTTTGTATTCAGAATCACATTTTTTGGTGACATAGTGTTACTTCTGTGGGAATTTTTCTCCAGTGGGATTTTTGTGTATTGCGCAGCCCCTCAGCCACTTGATCAAATGCAGAGAAACCCACAACCTGTGGACTTGGTTCCCACATACCCAAGTCAGGATGATTAGACAACTCCTCCACTCATCTTTCCGACACAGTCCTCTTACACATCTAATAAGTAATTTTATTATTTAACTCTCCAGTTATACAAGTCAAGGGATAATAGAAACTGCTTTTCATTCTACAAATATTTCTTCAGCCTATACTATTCTATGCAAAGCATAGTAGGCATCTGTACATCTGTTTCATGATATATGCCCTTCAGACACCTGCTACCTTCCAACCTCAAGGCAGGGGAGCCCTCCAGATGCAAGAAAGAGAAGCTACAATCCTTATCCTTGGCTTCTTGAGGTATTGTTATCCTCTGGGGCTTCATTATTCCCAGGGTCCAATAAGACACTTGTTTTTATGAGTGTGATAATCTCTGTATATAATTCTGGCTTTTCCCAGTACTTGGGTAAAATACTGACTTGAGACAAAATGGAAGTTCATACCTCTGCTCCCTTTCCTTCCCCACCTCAGGTACTTGCTAAAGAAGCTCCTTCAGCTTCAGGCTCTAACTGAAGAGGAAGTACAGGCTGCAGCTCCTTCTCACAGCTCCAGTTTGCCCCTGACTTACGGTGTGGCCAGCTCTGTGGGAACTATACAGGGAGCTGGACCCATTTCTGGACCCAGTACTGGGGCTGAGGAACCATTTGGGAAGAAATCCAAGAAGGAGAAAAAAGAAAAAGGCAAAGAGAACAGCAAACTGGAAGGTACTTTGTGGAGTCGATGTATCAGTTGCCCCAGTGGCTCAACCTGGTACAAAGACTTGGTTACTAACTAGTAGACACGTGGTCACATAAACACTTAAAGTCACATAACATTCCATGAGAAACAAGTGTCTTATTAGAGCCACTTTGGGTGGAGATTCCTGTTAGACCTGGTTAAATGTAAAGGGAGCTGACTGAAACCTCTCCTTTCCCTCTCCCCCAGCTCTCTGGCATTTGCTTCAGTCTTTTCTGGAGGCGGGGAAATGGGCTGGGTGGCCTTTTGAGCATGCTACTAGCTGGGGAAATTTCTGATCTTACAAATGAAAATTTAAAAATGTAGTGCTTTTATCCCTAAGTGCTAATAGTAAAATTACTGCCAATGGATGGGTTAGAGAGATACTCAGGGCTTGTGGGAAAGCCCCACATGTCCATTCAGTGGCAGCTGGGCCCTGAATGAAAACGGTTCAATGATTTTTCAACTTTACAACCATGTGACAGCAGTATGCATACAGTAGAGACCGTCCTTTGGGTTTGGTCTTTTCCTGGGATGGCGATAAGCAGCGTGATACTCTATTGCAGTGCTGGGTGGTGGCAGTGAGCCAGAGTTCCCAGTCACCTTCATAATCACCAGGGAAACATCTAGTACTCCACACTATACTGTTGCTAAGCTGTGAGGTTTATTTTCTGCGTTGTCAATTTACAGCATTTTCTACTTACAGTGGGTTTATTGGGACATAACCCCATCATAAATCAGGGAGCATCTGTATATAAAACCAAGGTTGGCTTATTGGCCTTAGCATTCACATGTAAGTTTTTCCCTTCCTCTCAGCATTGGGAGGGGCCTAAAGTGGGTGACCCCAGATTTGCGTTTCAGTTCTGAAGAAAACATCCAAGAAAAAGAAAATGGAGGGAGGTGCCTGCAAGCTGGTTCAGCCCATTGCCCTGGATCCCTCAGGACGGCCTGTGTTCCCCATCGGACTAGGGGGTCTAACAGTGTATAGCCTGGGGGAGGTGAGTGAGACCAGCAACATACAGAGAGGAGAATCAGAAATACGGGAATGGGGTTGAACCTCCCCCCTTGTTCCCATTAGCAGCAGCTCCTTGCTGATCCATGCCAAACCCAGAAAATCTCCAGTCTCTATGAAACCAGGTCAGTTTTGTCTGCTACATAGCCGACACTCTTTTTCTGTGTGATTTCAATCACTCCTTGCAGCCCCAAAGTGGTTCTAAGGACTACCACAATAAACAGGACATCTAAGTCCTTCAGTGACTTCAATCCCAGGTTGGGGGATCTTTTTTATAGATCATCACCGACCGACCTGGCTTCCATGATGAGAGTGCCATCTACCCTGTGGGCTACTGCAGTACTCGAGTGTACACCAGCATGAAGTGCCCAGACCAGGAGTGTCTCTACACCTGTCAGATCAAGGATGGTGGTGTGCAGCCTCAGGTACCTGTTCACATATAACCACTGGGTTTCTTTTCTTTTTTTCTTTTTTTTTTTTTTTTTTTTTTTTTGAGAATCTTCTCTGTTCCACGCACTTAATATGTGTTACCTATTTTGACACCTTAAAAGTTAGGCACTTTATAACCACCATTACGGTAACCCCAAGAACAGAAAAGGTTCTAAGTCACACCCTGCTAATGGGTTGAGCTGGGATATGAATCTATATGTCTAATTCTCAAGTTGATGCTTTTCCCTTGAACCATTCTACTCCCCCTGCCCACAGTGTGAGGCTTGATTAGGCCTGTCTATGTTATATGCAGGCCCAGATACAGAGAGGATTCCTTTGATATGCTGCCATTTCAGGTGGGCAACGTGGAGGTTACAAAGAAATTGCATATTTATTTCTGGCTGCATGTACTCTTAAGGACCTGGGAGTCCTGGACCCTACTCTTCTTAAATATCTTTCTTTATCCTTCTTGGTGCTAAGATTGGAGGTAGCTCATTTTTCTCATCCATTACCTCTTGATCCTTGAGAAAAAGTAGACCATTTTCAGAGTTCCAAGCTTCACCATCAGATGAAATTACAGATCACTGAAAAATTGGGAGGAAGGTAGTTAGAGGCAAGGTCAGGAAGTTTGAGCAGAAGCTGGGAGAGCCCTGAGCCGCCTGACACACGAGGGTAAGCCTGCATCACACCTGTCTGCTAGACACTGTTAGATGTAGATGTAGCTGAGAGTTCAGGTGACCCTGGTCATGTAGCAGTTCTCTTCAGAAAGTGGTCCAACAGAAAGACTCACTGATGTAGCAGTATATACTGTATTATAACAAATCTTTAGGCGTAGTACAAATCTAATCAAAATTCTAATCGCATTTTAATGGAAACTGGCAAGCTGGGTCTTAATTTCCTCCAAAAGATAAAATGCTAAGACATTTTTGAAGAATCATCTCTGAGGTTTTTAGTTTTTTTAGGTCACTAATCCAACTGGACATTATTTTTGGGTATATTGTGAACTAGGAATCTAGCTGTAATTTTTTTCCCAACTAACATCAGTGACTTTAGTATGCAAACTAAAAACATGTAATTCTTGGATCTGTTTCCAGATGATTCTGTTTCATTGATCCATTTGTCTGTATGTGCCATTATGACATTTTTTTTCTTTTTGTGGTACTGGGGATTGAACCCAAGGGGTGATCTACCACTGAGCTCTATCCCCAAGCCCTTTTTATTATTACTATTTTGAGACAGGGTCTTACTAACTTACCAAGGCTGGCCTCAAGCTTGCAGGCCTCCTGCCTCAGCCTCCCAAGTAGCTGGGATTACGTTTGCACCACTCTGCCTGGCTCCAATATGACTTTTAATTACTTTGACTGTATAGAATGTTCTATGCTATAAATATCTTAAAGGAAAATGTAGAACTTTTTTATAATCTTAAGAGTGAGGTAAAAAAGGTTTTCTTTAGCAAGACATGAACTATAGAAGCCATAAAGGAAAATAATAACACATTTAACTATTAAAAATGTAAAATACTTCTTAGTGACCAGATACCATAATCAGAGTTAGCAAAAAAGCAACAAATAGGAAGAAAACGCATACCAATGGATTAATAGCCAGATAAAGTGCTCCTATAGAATAAGATTTAAAAAATCAGATAAAAAAAAAAAACGAGACCTTATTTTTGCCTATAATCAGCATCAGACATGGCCAGGATATAGGAAAACAAGTACACATTAGTAAGAGTGAAAAATTGGTAGTCTTTTTAGAAGACAACTTGGCAATATCAGCAATTTAATACATGTATCCTTTGACCCAGAATACTCATATGTAGTTTCATATTTCCTAGAGAAATGTACAGATGTGAACAAAGAATAACATAACAATGTACATGGAAAGTATTCTCATTTATTTTTAAAATACCATTTGTATTTGTATTTAAGGTAGGTAGGAAAGGATCCAGTAGGGTATGGAGCAAATTAAATGTTGATTGCTAGAAAGCAGTCAACCAAGAAGTATGAAATTGAAACAGTCAGAGGACTTTATCTGTTTCCTTGGATTTGTTTGAATGTTTAATTTTTTGTACCCCATCCTCTATTATGGTATTTAGCAGCTTCAAGTTCTAGAGTAAAGAAACAGTATAGTAGTAGGACTGTCAACTTCTTCCTCCTTGCAGAATGATTTGATTGTTCCTCTTTCATTCTCAGTTTGAAATTGTTCCTGAAGATGACCCGCAGAATGTTATCGTTGGCCCCTCTGCAGAGGCTTGTCATGCAGAACTGCTCAGGACCATCAGTGCTACTGTGTAAGTTGACCAACAGCTTGAAGACAGGCTAAAAAATCGCCAGACCTTCCCTCTTTCATTTAGTGCATGGAGATCCCTTTTTTATAGAAACCTATCCTGCATCCTTCAGACATCTTAGCAGTTAGTCTCCAGCGTATCTAAGTCAAGAAAGCTATTCATACCACCACTCCATTCTTAAACCAATCTTCATCTCCCTCTAAGCTCTCAACCTAAAATTCTCCCTCTTCTCTTTAGGGGGAAACTAATGCCTAACCGGCTTCCATCTGGAGCTGACTTTTTTGGGTTTTCTCATCCGTCCATTCACAACCTGATCCAGAGTTGTCCAGGAGCTCGAAAATGTGTCAAGTAAGTGTGGTCAGACCCATTCCCTGTAGAGAGGCTCAGCTGACCAGGGACCTAACCTACTAGGTTAGGCAGCTACTACTTTGTGCCTTCATACAGTTACCGAGCTGCTGTGTTCAAGGCATGCTTGCTTTTCTGCAGGTGTCCTCACAGTTGACCCTCTTAGCCCACTAGACAGGAGAGCAGAGCCAGGGCCACACTGCACTATCACTGTTACAGGTTGAGTGCCCTTACCCGAAATGCTTAGGAGAGGAAATGTTTCAGATGTTGAATACTTATATGAGAAATCTCGGGGATGGGACCCGAGTCTAAACACAAAATTCATTTGTTTCACATACACTTGACACACAGCCAGAAGGTAATTTTACACAATACACTCAGCGCATCTATGTTTAGACTGTGTCCTTTCACATGGGGTCACATGTGGAATTTTCTTTTTTTTTTTTTTTTTTTTTTTTTGCGGTACCGGAGATTGAACGCAGGGGCGTTCTACCTCCGCGCTACGCCCCCGGCCCTATTTTTTTATACTTTATTTTGAAACCGGGTCTCATGAAGTTGCGGGCGGAGGGCCTCACTAGGTAGAGAGAGAGAGGGAGGGAGGGAGGGAGAGAGAGAGAGAGAGCGAGCGCGCTGAGGCTGGCCGCGAACCCGGATTCTCCGGTCTCCACCTCCCAAAGTACTGGGATTACAAGCGTGCGCCACCACGCCCGGCCTACATGTGGAATTTTCTACTTGTGGCTTTATGTGGGCACTGAAAAAAATTCTGATTTTTGGAACATTTTGTGTTTTTTTGGATGTTTAACTTGCATCATTTTCTGTGTGTACTGTGATAGCAAAAGGGTTGAGAAGTTTAACAGAATAATGTGTCACTAAAGAAGCTTACCTCTTTTCTCGTAGGCCTTTATTTCCCCCCTTGGCTAATATGTTTTTTAGATGCATAGAGGAGAGACCTAAAGAAAAAAAATGGGTTATTATGAGCAGACAACTTTCAAGACTGGTTCTCTTTGATACCTGCAGTTACCAGTGGGTGAAATTTGATGAGTGCAAACCTGGAGATGGGCAGCTACCCCAGGGACTGCCAGAGAACGATGCAGCCATGAACTTTGAAGCCTTTCAGAGAGAGGCCTTTGACGAAGATCATAATGATCCCATTCTGCCAGGTATCTTTTCACTTGACCTTTCTGGTTTGGAAATACTGTACCCTCTATACACATTACTGAGTACCCCAAATATCCGGGCAGAAAGTGATGTAAGCTTTACCTGATCCCGCCATGGAGTGTTCAGTTAGAGGGGGATGTGCAGTCTGCCTGGGTCCCCACATTACTCAGTCACAGGGAGCACCCGTCATGATAGCAGGGCCCCCGAGAAACTGCAGCGTCTCATCCTGTAGCCTAAGTAAGACCTCAGTGGAACACCAAGGGAGGCTACTGTGCAGGGAAGGAGCGTCACGTGAGGTTAAAGGAGTCAGATTGCAGCCTCGGCCCTGCCTGTGTTACATGGATTCCTTTCCTCAAACGGGTAGAGTGATCTGGGGTTCACTGGAATCATACAGTTGTGAATGAATACTAATAACTATAGGCAAATCACTTCATCTGTTTTCATTTTCTTTGTGGTAAAAGCAAGTAACTGTCCTGTTTTACCAACCACGGGCAAAATTGGGCTGGCAGAGGCAGGGTGTTGCGGCACTGAAAGGCCGTGTATGTACATGAACCACTCTTCTAAGGTTCCCAGGCAGCAGTGGAACTTGAAGAATTGTTTTCTCCAGGATCCTTGGACCTCCCCGAGCTCCCACCTGCAGCCTTTGTGTCTTCTTACCAGCCCGAGTTCCTGACCCAGGGACCCTTGGCAGACACGCACCTGCAGCACCTGAAGTCTCCGTCACAGTGCAGCCCCGTTCAGTCTTCGGACTGAACAAAACGGGACCCGACCCCACATCATTTCCCTCATGACGAAATTTTAACTTCGACTAAAACTTGGCATATGTGAGAGAATGCGATTCAAGAGTAAAGATGTTAACACATTTTGCCACAGAGGTTCCTGTGGTGGCAGTTTACCCTGGGAAAAGCTTTGTTGCTGTATTTTTAGTAATAAATTTCTCTTTACAGTTGTACTCATTTTCCTCTTCTTGAAATCAGGATATCTTTTTTGCTTAGCTCTGCCTGAAGTAAACTAGTCCTTTGTAAACCAGAGTGAGAAAGAGCTGCTATAACAAATACCATGGGCTGTGTAGCTTGTAAACAATAGAAATTTCTCACAGTTCTGGAACTTTCTCAAGTTCAAGATACTGCCAGTCATTGTCTGGTGAGAGCCAGCTCCTTGGGCCATAGATAGTTGTCTTGCTGTCACCTCACATGGTAGAAAGGGCAAAGGTGCTCTCTGGGGTCTCTTTTATAAGGACACTAATCCCATGCAGAGTCCTCATGACCTAATCCCCTCCCTAGGGCTCTAATTCCAAATGTTACCACATTGGGAGTTAGGGCTTAATTTATGAGGGAGATAATAAGATTCTGACAACCTTCTACTCGATTCTGATCCTGGTTCAAGGCTTACCAGGTTCTTCAGCCCCTGCAATCCAGGCTCCTGCTTTCTTTTCATGTCAGTATCATCAAGTCCTCGGCTTATACTCAAGCTGGAAAGTCCTGTCCAAGGTAACACTGTTCATCTTCAAGGGGATCAAAAAAAAAAAAACTGTAACCTTTCTATATCCCCTCAGTCCCTTTTTGGAGAATGTAGTTTTAGCTCCATTGAAATCACATGAAAACACACATTCAGATACAACACAATTGGGGATTAGTTCCCATCCTTCTTAACAACTCACCTGTCATTTCATTTCAACCATGTAATTATAGAACTCTGCATTCTATACAGCTGAATTCTTTGGACTCTGCTTATAGCATTAAAGTGAGGCTCCTGCATCACCTAACCCCTGTCCACGCACTGCCTGTGGGATGAAGCCTTAGCTCCCAGCCACCAGGTGTGCAGAGATGACTGCAGTGGGAGAGGAGAGGACAGAAGGACCAGAATAGAATGGGGAAGGAGTGGTGAGAGTGAGTTCACATGCGACAACTTACACTGCCAGCTGACACACCAGTGGGAGTAGCATCTTATGGTAATGGCGGTGACCAGCCGAGGGAGGGATCAGAAGGAGCAGTGTTCAGAGCACACCAGGCTGACCACAGCAAACTATCAACAGCTATATAACTGGTAGTAACTATAATTCTTACAGTCTTTTTGTAAGTTTCTATAACTTTTATAATGCCAAGTAAACAATATGAAACTTGGCTAATGGCAAATCCCTGGGAAGGGGGTTACTCAAACCTGTTAAAATGTTTTAATGTTTTTCATTTCTCTTGTTTCTCTGCATAAGTTACTGGAGCCTATCTGCACTTATACCAAAATGATAGATGCTGCTTTTATCATATAACAAATATCTTTCCATTCTGTTACAGCCTGAGTAAAACACATACTAGAAGAGAACTTCATTTTAGACATTGAAATATTTTTTTAAAAAATTAGTACACGTTTACTAGAACTGTGTTTCAAACTACAAAGAGCGATCAATTAGTTGCTCATAAGCTTAGGGAGTCAACCCTACGTCTTTTAAAATTAAAGTAACTACAACATTCCTAGAGCACATCACATGGAGAAAGTGGTATGGAAGACTGTAAATATATATAAATACACATGCATACATATGTATGAGGATGTGTAAAATAACGTCAAATGTCTTTATTAACTTGAAAATACTGACCTAATATGCTTAAAATATCTTTTCATCTTATCAGATTGTTAAAAGACTTTTAAGTTTGACAACATCCAATGTCAATGAGGGTGAGGAGAAGAAAATATACCATGGTGAGAATGAAAATTGTTTAATCCTTTGAGAGGGTTAAGCCTGTAGGTGTCACAATTTTAAACATATATTTAACTTTTAACCTGTTATTCAATGTTAAAGACCCTAAGAAACAACTAGACAAGTGAGGAAGGCATGATGTTTGTAACACTCATCACAGCATCAGTTTAATAGTGCAAGTCTTTATAAACTATATGCCAAGACATTGGTTAAATAAATTATGGGATTCCACAAACTGAAACACTAAATCTGTATTCTATTTACATGGGAAAATTATTTTGGTAGGATAAGTCTAACAGATTACAAAACAATATACCACATAGTGTATAATATTATATAACCCAAGCAAATCAAGTGAATGTTCACCAGAATAGTGTTTCTCTTCATGGTCATTTTTACTTGCTTCTGCTTTTCTCTAGTGTTCAAATTTGCTACAATGATTATTAATTTTATTTTCAAACAATAAAAAGTTCTTTTCATTTGGGAAAATACACTGAATTCCCACAGAATGTTTTAAATTACTGAACCATTAAAAATTCATTTACACATTACTTCATTAAGATATTCATTACCTAATCCAGATTTTTTATATTTTGTGTACTAGGTTACTGGGTATTACAGGGACTTGGGCTTAGAGCTCTTGGCTACCTCTGGGTGCTTTGGATTCAACAGCCCATGGCTCTGTGTGTACTAGGAGTTGGGGGTCACGTAGACAGATTTACTTGTTTCTCTCAGGAGCCTGTTACTGGGTTTGTGGTTCCCATGAGGCCAGATATATAAGGGGTCAAAGTATGGCATTAAGAGTTCATTTACATTAGGAAGTCCTCAGAGGAGCCAGAATTCCTCAGAGTGCACAGATTTTGGTGGTTTCTTGTTTGTTTTGGTTTTTATTTATTTATTTATTTATTTATTTTTTTACCAGCAGGTTTTTTTTTATGTTTTTATTGGTGCATTGTAGTCTCACATCACAATGAGTGTCAGTTTGGTGTTAACATACATGCACACAGCTTTTGGTGTCCCCCCCCCCCCGCCTCCCTCCCGCCTCCCCCCCCACATGTAGCACTGAGAATGACGTTGGTATAATCACATATATACACATTGTTTATGACAGTAATTCCATAGATTCACTTCTTACCCTTCCCCTTCCCTTGTACCCCTTCCCTTGTACCCCTTCCCTTGCACCACTGAGGGTTCTCCATTGTCATTGGAGTCCCTTTTGTGTCCCCACTACTCCCTAAGTTGCGCATATTAATGAAAACATATGTCCCTTCTTTTTTTGTGATTGGCTAATCTCACTTAACATAATGTTCTCCAGATCTTTCCATTTTCTTGCGAATGCTGTTATTTTGTTC
>PVJS01040363.1:0-18477 GCA_004027185.1 Glis glis
AGGGTTCTGATAGGTGCAGGACTTAGATAAAAGAAGGAGAAAGCCGCGTAGGGGGATGCGCGACTCTTTCTGAAGAAAACGCATCTGCTCTCACCTGAGATCGTCGGCCCTCCAACTTCACCGTTTCTCTAAAGAGCTTCTTGATCTTCTGCTCTCATCTGAGATCGTCGGCCTCCAGCCCTTAGAACTGAAACTTCACCATCGTTTCTCCGAAGAGCTTCCTGATCTTCACATCTTGAACTGGGACTGAATTAGTGGTTGCTCCGATCCTAAGACTCCGGCTCTTAGACCACTCGACCAGCTACTGGTTCCTCTGACTCTCCACGTGCAGTCGGAACTCGGGGCTACATTGTAAGCTGATCTGATAAATCCCTTTTTCCATATACTCATTCTGTGAATTCTGTTAGTCTTGTGAACCCTGACCAATACAGGGCATATGTCCAAAAGAATTGCAAGTAGGAACTCAAACAGGTATTTGTGCAATCTGTGTTCATAACGGCTTTATGCACAGTAGCCAAAAGGTAGAAGCAGCCCAAGTGTGTGAGTCAGCTTCTCCTCACTATGATAAAGTAGCTGAGAAAAACAACTTAAAGGAGGAAATATTTATTTTGGTCTTGGTTTCAGAGGTTGCAGTCTACGGTCAGCTGGCTCCTCTGCTTTCAGGCCTGTGTGAGGCAGAACATCATGGAAGAAAGGCGAGGCAGAGGAAAACTGCTCACTTCATGGCAGCCAGAAGCAGAGAGAGAGAAAGGAGCCAGAGACAAGATACAGTTTCCAAGGGCACGTCCCCAGTGATCCACTCCCTTCAACTAGGTCCCCCCTCCTACAGTTTCCATCGCCTTCCAATAGTCTTTTCTAATTAATGGATCGATTCACTGATAAAGTCAGAGCCCCCATGATCCAATCACTTTCCCAAAGCCCCACCTCTGAATATTGCTGCACCAGAGACCAAGCCTTTAACACATGAGCCTTTGGGGACATTCTAGATCCAGAACATACATTAAATGCCATCAGTGGGGGAGGGGAGCAGCAAAATGCGGTATCTTCACATAACAGAACATTTACACATAAAGTATTTACACATAAAGGAAGGAGATTCTGCTACATGTTACAGCATGGAGGAAACCGAGGGTTCCGCTTCGCCTTAAGCTAAGTGAAATGAGCCAGTCACAGAAGCATGATGCTGTATGAGTCCACTCAGGTGGGGTGCCTAGAGTGGACAGTGTCATAGAGACAGAAAGTAGAATGGTGGTTGTCAGGAAGAGAGGGAGTAGGGGATGATCGTTTAATAGGTACCGAGTTTCCATATGAGAAGATAGCGCTCTGGAGATGGATGGTGGCTATTGATGCATAATGTGCTTAGTGCCATTAAAACTGTATATATACAAATGACAGCTGGGCACGGTGGCACATGCCCATAATCCTGGTATTTGAGAGGCTGAGACAGGAGGATCATAGGTTCAAGGCCAGCAGCACACAGTAACTTAGCGAGACGTTGTTTCAAAATAAAAACTAAAATAAGGCTGGGGGTGTAGCTCAGAGGTATAATGCCCTTGGGTTCAATCCCCACTACCACAAAAATAAATGACTAAGATGGTAAATTTAATATGTGTGTTGTGCCCTGTTAAAATACATTTTAAAGCTGGGCGTGGTGGCGCACGCTTGTAATCCCAGTACTTGGGAGGCTGAGACTGGAGGATCCGATTTCGTGGCCAGCCTCAGCTACTTAATGAGGCCCTCTGCAATTTAGTGAGACCCTGTTTCAAAATAAAGAATAAAAAAATAGGGCCGGGCGTGGTGGGCTTGTAATCCCAGTACTTTGGGAGGCGGAGACCGGAGGATCTGGGTTGTTGGCCAGCCTCAGCTATCTTTCTCTCTCCCTGTCTCTCTCTCTCTCTCTCTCTCTCTCTCTCTCTCTCTCCTCTTAGTGAGGCCCTCCGCAACTTCATGAGACCCAGTTTCAAAATAAAGTATAAAAAATAGGGCCGGGGGTGTAGCACAGAGGTAGAACACCCCTGCGTTCAATCCCCGATACCACAAAAAAAAAATAGGGCTGGGGGAGTAGCCCGGAGGTGAATGCCCCTGGATTCAATCCCTGGAACCACAAATAAATAAATAAATAAATTTTAAGTGCTTTTTAAAAATGGAATGGATGGCAAAAGATGAGGCTCCAGTCATAGCAAAGTTTACAAGAACCACCAGCAAATACGGGCTTTCTTCATGGTCAGGACTCTGGGTCAGGGATGCCGGAGTTGGCCTGGATGCCAGCCTGGTGGGCAGGGCTGAGTGGAACAAGGATGTGGATGCTCAGACAAGATGAGAGGTCACCCTCCTGCTCAGGAGCTGCCCCGACTCCCCTGAAGTCCAAGCCTCTTTCCAGTCAAATCAATCACAAATACAGACGAACTCGCCATTCTCAAGTCTGTCCCTGTGCTCTGCCTACAAATGGACCCCTGATGTTCCTTCTGCCTGGAGACTTCTTGCAGCTTGCTTGTTAACACCTAGATGTTAGTACACCTCATCCAGTCTCTGCAACCCCCGGCATTGTCTGCCACCTCTGATGCTCACAGCTCTCTGCTGCTCTCCGCACTCGCTGACTTCTCTCTGCTCTTCTCATTCCTTGAGTTGTTCCTTGTTTCATCTCTTCTAGTAGACAGGGATCTTTCTGAGCACAGACTTCCCAAGATAGCTTTGTCCCATACCCCCATGGCGCCTACAGCAGTTCTCTCTAATAAAAGGCCCAAATCAAAACTACACCAAGATTCCATCTAACTCCAGTTAGAATGGCAATCATCAAGAATACAAACAATATCGAATGCTGGCTAGGATGTGGAGAAATAGGAACTCTTATACTCTGTTGGGGGACTGCAAATTAGCACAGCTGCTATGGAGATCAGTATGGGGGTTCCTCAAAAGACTAGGAATGGGATCGCTGCATGACCCAAGCATACCACTCCTTGGTATCTTTCCAAAAGAATTAAAGTCAGAATACTATAGTGATCCATGCATATCCATGCTTACAGCAGCACGATTCACAATAGTCAAATTATGGAACCAGCCTAGGTGCCCATCAACAGATGAATAGATAATGAAAATGGAGCATATATACACAATGGAATTTTACTCAGCCATAAAGAAGAACAAAATTATGTCATTTTCCTGAAAATGGATGGAACTTCAGAATATTATGTTAAGTGAGATTTTCCAGTCTTAGAAAGTCAAGGGTCAAATGCTTTTTCTCTCATATGTGGAAACTAGAGAAAAATGGGGGGGGGGGAAGGAACTTTAGATAATTGAGGAGAGAGGCCAGTAGAATAATGGAAGGAGATAAGGGGAGGTAAGTGGGGAGGGGGAAAGGAAGAACTGATGAAAGAAACAGTTTAAATTCTGCTGTGTCCAAGTATGAAGGTGTCACCACCAATCTCACCATCGTGTGCGGGGAGGGGCGAGTGGCGGGGTAGGACCTGAAGGGAATCACACCAAGGCCTGTGTGCATGTTTGTTTATATGTTTAAACCTCGCCATGATGTATAATTACACTGCACTGATAAAAGAAAAAAAGTTAGCTATACCCAGTAAGCTTAGATTGACTACCTACCACCCAAAATCTGGAATACCAAACTTTTTGACAGGAAAGACATTCACTCCTCTCTCCAGTAAAAGACGCTTGCATATGTAACTCAGTCTGATTGTGCCATGTTCCCCCAATTCTTGAAGCAGCTTCTACATGCAAATTTACCTTTCGTCCATGGTAGCTGCTGGAATCCTGGCGGAAACGCCCAGGGAGGAAGAAGGAAGAGGGTGCAAGGAAGGGGGATCGAATATAAAGAGCTCCCTCTAAGACACCGTCCTGGGGGCATCCCACAATCCTGTTTAGACCTCACTAGGCAGAACCTAGCCACTTGGACACACCCAACAAGGAGGCTGGGAACCATCATCTTTCCATTGGGCCTACTGTCATCACAAATAAGATTGGGAGTTCAGGCCGGGTGTGGTGGCGCACGCTTGTAATCCCAGTACTTTGGGAGGCAGAGACCGGAGGATCCGGGTTCGCGGCCAGCCTCATCTCCCTCTCTCTCTCTCTCTCTCTCTCTCTCTCTTCTCTCTCTCTCTCTCTCTCTCTCTCTCTCTCACTCTCTCTCTCTCTACTTAGTGAGGCCCTCCGCAACTTCATGAGACCCAGTTTCAAAATAAAGTATAAAAAATAGGGCCGGGGGGCGTAGCGCGGAGGTAGAACACCCCTGGGTTCAATCCCGGGTACCGCAAAAAAAAAAAAAAAGATTGGGATTTCATCACGAAGAAAAGAATGAGATGGTGGGCACTAGATGGAAAAGCAAACTCTGCAACAGTGGATGCTAACGCACAAGGAAGAACTGAGTGGGGGAATCCTGAGACCCCGAGGACTGAGCTTCTTAGGCGCTGGATGCTAACTACCCACCCAGGACCCTCACCTGGCTCCAAGCCCTCAGGTTGCCTCTGCCACCCCTGCCATTGTCCACTTTCCTTTCCTGTGGTACAGAAGGAGGCATGAAGAAAGAAGTCACTTTGAATGTCCTCGGTTCTAATCCTGGGTCCAGCTCTTACCAGATTTAGGATCCAGGCAGATTATTGCTCTAAACATCAGTTTCCTCTTTGTCAAAATGAGAATAAGTTCCATCTCTTTGGTTGAAATATCAGGGATAAGATGCCTGGCCCTTGAGTGCTTGGCTTCCCTCCTGCTGCCCTGTGCTGGCTTCAGTGCCACCATCTCTCATGCGTTTGAGACCTGGAGCTCAGCTGGCTGCCTGCTAGTCTCCACCGAGGGACTTGGGGTGAAAGTTGGACATGGCGTGTAAAGCTCCTGGCACAGATCTGCCCCCGAGCAGGGCTGGTATGGAAACAGGAGCCCGGCACCAGTGGGTGTTTCCTTCAGTATTTCCATTTTAACCTATAGGGTAGGGGTGATGCATCTGAGGCCCAAAGAAGTAACTATCAAATGGTGAAGTACCACACTGTGACAGAGTCAGAGATGCCAGAAAAGATTCACTGGGTGAATCTCCCCAACAAAGGATCCCATAACAGCAGCCAGCCACCCACTGCAGCTACAGGAGGTCAACCTGTCCTCTTGGAGCCGACCTCCTCTCTCCTTAGAGTGCTGCTTTGTTTTATTGGTTTTGCTTTATTGCTTGATGGAAACCAGGCTCTCTGGGGATAGTGTAATAGTGCCCGAATAAGCTCTTAGAAACTTTCTCAGAAAAATGGAAACAGCTAACATTTATTAAAGGCTTATGATGTTCTGGGTACATCTATTATCTCATGCCTTCTTCACCTAATCCCTCTGAAGTGGATACTATTATTAAATCCATTCCACAGAAGAGAAAACCGAGGCAAAGAGAGATCAGGTCGTGTGTCCGTGGTCACATAACTAGCAGGCAGAGGGGCCACGACAAGGAGGCAGACTCCTGACCCCGGGCTGTGCCGTATACAGCCTTTGCTCACCTTATCAGACCCTTGGCCACCTCCTCTATAAAATTGGTTTACCTTGTCATAGGCATATGGGGGAACAAAATAAATCATGGACAGCAAAGTACTTTCTAAAGAGAAATGCAGGGCCAGGCATGGTGGCGGACACCTGTAATTCCAGTATTTGGGAGGCTGAGACAGGACGATCACAGGTCCGAGGCAAGTCTCAGCAACTTAATGAGACCCTATTTCAAAATTAAAAAATTAAAAATAGGGCTGGGGGTCTAGCTCAGTAGTAGAACACCAATAGGTTCAATCCCCAGTACCAAAACAAGTTGAGTGTGGTGGTACATGCCTGTAATCCTAGTACTTGGGAGGCTGAGACAGGAGGATCACAGGTTCAAAGCCAGCCTCAGCAACTTAGTGAGGCTCTCAGCAACTTAGTGAGACCCTGCTTCCAAATAAAAAATAAAATATGACTGGGGGTGTAGGTGTAGCTCAGAGGTAGAATGCCCCTGGGTTCAATCCCTAGCACAGAAAGGAAAGAAGGAAGGGAGGGAGGGAGGGAGGGAGGAAGGAAGGAAGGAAGGAAGGAAGGAAGGAGAGAGAGAGAGAGAGAGAGAGAGAGAGAGAGAATGAGAGAAAGAAAAGCAAAGCAGGCATATGGTTTAAGTCTCAGCTCTACCCAGGCGAACTTTGTCCCTTTTAGGAGCCTTAGTTTCCCCATCTGGGAAATGGTGGGAGGCCAGGGGGCTGCTGTGCAGTAGATTGTTTCTTCTAGCTCTAGCAGTCTAAGAACTAAATCATTAATCCCTTTTCAGATCATTGAGCTAAACACAGAAACTATTGTCTTCGTTAACAATCCTTATCAGACGTTTCCAATCTGATACTTGACTTCCTAAATTGGAAACAGTGTCACAAATCTCCAGAAGACAACAGCTGATGAACCCAAGTCACCCAGCAGAACACTGTGCTCATGTGGTGCCCTGAGCATGTGGGGTGTCCCCAGCTGACAGCTGAGTGGCTGTCCTCCACTGGGCCTTCTTGTACTGCAAAGCTGAGAAGCTAAAAACTACATTTCCCAGATGCCCTTGCAGCAGCAGGGCATCAGTTTTAGAGGCAAATCAGGCTCCACCAATGAGAGGCATTTATGTGTGAGTCAGATGGTTGAAGGAAGGCACAGCCCTCTCCTGCCTCCATTGCTTCGTGGGGATGTGGACATTGCCACAGCTGAGCCCAGTATTCGGGGATCTGGCCACTAGCTCCATGGGCGAGGGGAGAAGTCAGGGCAGCAGCTGCGGCCCTCCCACCTCTGGACCACAGCTGTGGTTGAGATCAATAGACCACTGATAGCCCCATGACTTCCTCATCCCAATTCCTTCTGACGATCTGTAAGTGCCCAATGCCTTCCACTAAATCCTTTCTTGCTTCAAATCCATAGGATTCTGTTACTGCACTTCATCCTGATACCAAACCAATAAGAGTATTGATTCACCTTATCCAGGCTCTACAGAAGATTCTAGAATTGCTATAAGGCATAGCATCTCAACGTAAGTGGTGACTCACAGCTCGTGACCCAAGCCTGCTGCTCTCTTGAATCCAGCAACTGCATATCACTGTGACCAGCAGAGTCTGAGACAGGCCCATTGTTTTCCCCTGAAACAGCCAGGTCCCAGCCTTCTTCCAACTCAGGGAAACAGAGATAAGTAGAACATATTTCCTGATGTTTATGATAGAATAGGCAAAATAGGAGGCAAAGGGAAAGAATGTGCCAGACATTTGGCGGCAATCTGAAAAGTCAGGTGTTACAAAGTGTGACAGTTAATCTAATTTGTCAACTCGATCGGATCATGACACACCCAAGATCATGTGACTCTGGGTGTGTAACAGCAGATTAAACAGAAAGTCCTGCCCTAAATGTAGGCAGCAGGGTTCTGATAGGTGCAGGACTTAGATAAAAGAAGGAGAAAGCTGCGTAGAGGGATGCGCGATTCTTTCCGAAGAAAACGCATCTGCTCTCGTCTGAGATCGTCAGCCTCCAACTTCGCCGTTTCTCTGAAGAGCTTCTTGATCTTCTGCTCTTGTCTGAGATCGTCGGCCTCCAGCCCTTCGAACTGAAACTTCACCATCGTTTCTCCAAAGAGCTCTTAGACCGCTCGACCAGCTACTGGTTCCTCTGACTCTCCACGTGAAGTCGGAACTCGGGACTACATTGTAAGTTGATCTGGTAAATCCCTTTTTCCATATACTCATTCTGTGAATTCTGTTAGTCTAGTGAACCCTGACCAATACACAAAGACATGATTTCGGAAAGCAGAGAACGTCTCGTCTAAAGAGGAGACAGGCACAGACCAAGCTGACTCTAAGGCAAAATCCACGAACAAGTTAAAGGTTTGTTTTTATTGCACACCCACTGTCATTGCCAGGTACTGTTCTACACAGCGGGGACCCACTGATGAACAAAGTGGTCAGCGCTGCTGAGGAGCTCACATTCTCCTGGATGATGTAGCTCCCTAAAGGTGACCAAGGTGAGACTTTCTGTTGCCTCTGTGAGCTGCTGCAGCCGAGCTTGCCACCGCCTCCCAAATGATCTCCTTATCTTGGTCTCCCCTTCTAGCTCTTCAAACAACGTGAAGGGGGAAAAAAGGATTATTTGGGCTCATAGTTTCAGAGGTTTCAGTCCATGGTTGGCTAGCTCCATTGCTCCAGAAAAGTTGCTCATCTCATGGAAGCCAGGAAGGGAAGAGAGAGAGAGAGAGAAGAGAGAAGAGAGAAGAGAGAAGAGAGAAGAGAGAGAATGAATGGGGCCAGGGACAGATATAGTCCCCAAGGGCACACCCCCAGTGACCTGCCTCCTCCAACCCTACCCCACCTGTCTATAGTTTCTACCAACTGCCAGTAGTCCATTAAAATTATTAATCCATTAAATGGATCAAGCCACTGATGAGGTCAGAGCCCTTGTGATCCAATCACTTCCCCAAAGCCGCACCTCTGCACATTGCTGCATTGGCGATCAAGTCTTCAACACATGAGCCTTTGGGGGAACATTCTAGATCCAAACCAGAGCAACCCCCATGAGGACTAGACCGAAATTCACGTTCCCCAGGGACCACGTCACTTCCTGGCTAAGCATCCCTAGTGCTTTGAGAGTGGAGCCGAAGCTCTGGGCAGCTCTGTTCCCAGAGCCACTCAGGGATCTATTTCTTGCCATGGTTTTTGCTCCTTCAACCCTTGGACAGTTTCATCATTTTTTTGGTCAACACTGTGTCACCATCATGTCCAGACACCAACTCATGGAAAATGAATCGAGCAAGGGGGAGGCACAGGTAAGGTCTAAGGCCCCAACCCGGATGGGGCACACCTGTGGGTGAGGAGGAAGCCACCCAGGCTCACTCAACAGCACTGAGCCTCGGAAGTGTGCATGTGCCCAGCCATAGTGCACTCACTGTGGAGAGAGGGGAGAGAAGATTTGGGTTAATGACCAGCGGTTCCTTTAACCCCCTTGTTGTATACATGGAACTAAGGTTCAGAACAGGAAAGTGGCTTGACCAAGGTCATGAAGCTGATCTTCCCCCTCATGCACAACCTCCCCAGTTCTCAGCATTTTATTCTCATGCAGCTGGTCATAGGTCAAGTTCCTGGGGCTCAGTCTCCAAGACAGAGATCCACATACTAGGGGTGCTGTCAGGATCAACAGCTGTGAGGGAGTAAAGGAAGCAAGTCTGGGCAGGGGAGAGATTGAACCGTGATGCAGTTGCAACAGAAGCCTCAGCTGATCCAGAAGGAACCTTGCATTGCACAGAGATGTTAACACTGTGATGTTGTCCCCAGTGGAGGCAAGAGGATCCAAGGCTTTGCACCCTGCATCATAGGCATTGACCCAGGGAAGGGGTATTAACTTGAGTAAAGTGGCTCCCTTCAGACAATGGCATATGCCAACAGCAGCCATACTTCCAGCAAGTGGGGGAGCCTGGGTCCTGAAGGGGGTCTGTATAGTGTGCTATAGCACCCACCTCAACCTCTACATTCTCTAGGGAACCCAGCCTCGGGCCTGACACCTAGAAGACATTCAATAAGTTTGTGGATTGTGGTTTGGTTCTCAAATGTGTGCAACAAAATTTTTATTATTCTTGTTGTATTCTTTCTAGTGTGGTTCCCTCTGTTATTGCTTGGTGTAACTGCCTGCGTACCCACACATGTGGAAGGCACAACATGGAACATGGCAGGTGGTTTTAGGAATCAAAAGACAGAATCTTTGCCACTTAACGTTTTGCAGTTTAGTGGGGGCAGGAGAGACAGACTTAGAAAGAGATGTAAGATGCGATGAAATACAAGGGCACAGACTAGACCTGAGCAAAAATTTGCAGCGATGAAATTAAATCTGTTTGAGGATATTCCAAAAGAATCCACATCATACTTGGAAAATAAAAGGAAATGGTAAACTCTATATGATGAAGGGGTCATAAGACCCTTGAGTTTTGGAAGACCATGAAATGACCATACGATCGTGTGACCTGTGGGGTCTGAAAGAGACTGGAAAAAGAGGAAAGGAAGAGGGAAGCTGAGAAAGAAAAACAATGAAGGATGCAGCTTTGAGTTCTCTGTGCATTTCAAGTGCGCACGTGGTTGCCTGTGGCTTCAAGGTCTGAGGTTAACTTTTCCTCTGAATTCTGGCTCTGCCTGGTCTCCACCTGTCTACCTAGGCCATCTTTGGGCTCCATCGGTGGGCACTCTCAATACTAAGCTGCACCTGCCCCCAGCATGGAGTGACTGTCCCTAAGAATGGGTCCTAGAAACCAGAGAACATCATACTGAGATAAACCTGATTCAGAAAGTCAAAGGTCATATGTTTTCTCTCACAAATGGAAGCTAAAGAGAAAAAAAAATGAAAGAAAAGGAACCTCATGAAAATAGGAGAGAGACCAATAGTACAGTAGAAGAGGATCAGGGAAGAGAAAGGGGAGATACAAGGAAGAAAAGGGGCCAAATAATGTTATGTGCCTATATGAATAAATCACTATGATCTCACTATTATGTACAATTATAATGCATCAATTAAAAACATTTTTTAAAAAGAATGGGCACTAGAATTCCAGAGGGAGAAAGAACCTCAGACCCACTTCAACCCCCAGATTCCCCCAGGTTTTCTTGGGGGAAACTGAGATTCAGGGAGGCCAAGGGAGCTTCTCAAGACAACCCATGTGAGAGACAGAGCTGAGGCCACTACCCAGACTTGCAACTTCCTATGCAGGGGAATTTCCACACCAGAGAGTACCCCTTGTCCCTTGTCACATAGATGATAAACAAGTACTTCTAAATGAATTAGGATTGCTCTCCCCCCATAAATGGCTTTAAATGCTTTGAAAGTCAAGAACAATGGTATTATTAAGATGGCCGGGATGCTCCTCACCTTCTCTGATCATCTAAAATGAAGAAGGGATCAGCCATTATTGGGGGCCTGCTTGGAGCCACAGACTTAGTATATCAGCTCACTGGGTCCTCCAACTTAACTGTGAGGTGGGTACCAGCCCCATGGCCCATGACGGAGCTTCAGCTCAGAGATGTGGAGTGTTCCACTCAGCAGTCTCACTGCTGTGATCCAAACACTTGACATGCACAACTTAGAGGAAGGAAGATGTATCTGCTTATGGATCTGGAGATTTCAGTCCACATATATATAGTCCATTTTACACCAGCTGCCAAGCGGGAGTCAAGAATACAGGTCCTTAGAGCATGATGGTGGGGAGCAGAGAGAAACAGCAAAAGGGTCACAAAGAAGGTCACAGCAAGATGCTGCAGCTGGGTAGGGCTGGGACACACACACACACACACACACACACACACACACACACACCTCCAAATATGGCAGCCTCCAGGGAATGGGGTCCGGGGGAACTTTTTTTTTTGCGGTACTGGGGATTGAACCCAGGGGCATTCTATCTCCGGGCTACACCCCCAGCCCTATTTTTTATTCTTATTTTGAAACAGGGTCTCACTAAGTTACAGAGGGCCTCGCTAAGTAGCTGAGGCTGGCCGCGAACCCAGATCCTCCAGTCTCAGTCTCCCAAGTACTGGGATTACAAATGTGCGCCACCACACCTGGCTTGGGGGAACATTTTAAATCCAAACTCTAATATGCTGTGACCTTCAAGTGGTGGAGCTGAAGCTCAAAGCCAGTGCACATGATCTCAGAGCAATGGCTGTGCAGCTGCCCAGGAGGGTGTGGAGCGACAGCTGAAGTTCCCTTTCAGGACATCACTGCAGGACCAAGCCCAGGTGGCTGGACTGTGACTCTGATATGAGAGGCTTGTGGTCTAGGAGTGGAATGGAGTCCTCTGGCGGGGACACTGCCATGAGCTGGATTTGTCTTAGAGCTATTCATCCAGCCCAGCATGAGAGGAGATTATTCTAAATAACATACAGTCGGACGTGACATTATTATTCTTAGACCATAAATCAATAACCAAAATAAAGTAGATTATTAGTTCTGGGTGGTATAAAATATGGACACAGACAATGATATTAAGGGTACAATTTGCTTTAGATCAGTTTAACCACCTTGAGGCTTCTCGCGTTACAGTCTTAATCTAGCACATTAGTGAGATTAGTACGTGGTTTTTACAATTAAACTGCATATTTTATCACGTCTCCTTCTTTCACGCTATATAAACTTCCAGGAAATTACAGACTCATAAACTTTGGCATAAGGCATGAGGCAATAGGAAGTGGAGAAACCAGAAAGACATTTGGGGGCAGCTCTGAGCTCCACATTCCATATTTTTTATGTGATGTAAAAAAAAGTCCTCCATTAATTCGACCATTAGGGTAAAGGAATTTCAATGAATAGATTTAGAGATGAGTCTCTTGATGCACATTACTAGGGCCTCTGGAGATCATGGGGCATTTTTTTATTGCTAAGAGGGAAAGTTTAAGGTTTTAATATAGATGAGTTGGGGTGGTGAGTTATTCTGCTCTAAGAGCAAGAAAAACACATTTTCTCCTGAGTTTGGGGAGCAGTTCCTGGTGTCCTCCATGGTCCCAAATATATGATTTGGGATCAGTGTCTATTACTTAATAAACTAGAGAATGAAAGTGTATTTGGTAGGGTGTGTGTGGAACTATTTCCTGTGGCTTTGTGGTGTTGAGAGGCCAATCCTTCCACACACAGACCCATGATACACACACATGCACACACTCATGCACACACATTATGCAGTCGTTCATGCACAATCAAAATGCCTTCCCTGGAATATGACTCTGCTCCCCAGCAGGTCAGAAACCCTGAGTCTAAGGCTTCAGATAAGACATGTGCCATGGGCTCATAGGAAGGATCTTCCAGGGCATCTTCTAGAGGAACTGTCAGAAGGCTGAGGACTTACCCAAGATCTCACAGCAAGGCCCTGGCAGAGCTGCTGTGCAGATCCAGGGCTGCTTCTGCCTCTCTGGAGGTGGAGAGCAGCAGGATTCTCAAGGCCCTGAGCATCAGACACATCTGAATTCAATCTTCATTCCTCCGCCTCTCTGACCTCATCTGCAAAACAGGGACTGAAGAATCTACTTTGTATAGTCGTTATAGGGAGTAACTAGAAATGTATACACACACGCACACGTGTGGGCGCACACACACACACACACGCACACAGAGCGCTTAGGCTGGTGCCTACCACATAGCAAGCTCTTAGGAAATGTCAGCTGGCACTATTTTGATATTAACATTATTACTGCTATCTGCACAGGAGGCATGGTGCTAGGAATTTGGGATTTAATTCAACTTATCAAATATCTCCCAGGTGCGTATTACATACCAGATCTCAGGCTGCCTGCGGGGGATACTGATATAAGTCCGACTACATTCCTTCTTGCAAAGCATCAGAGTCTGATGGGGAGGTGGCCTCACAAGCCAGGTGAGTGGCAGTCTGAGGTGAGCATGCTAATAGATGGCTCTCGGTGACTGCCACAGAGGGTCACACAAAGGGGAAGTGGAGTGGTCATCCAGCTTATGGTCTGTGGAGAGCAGGCATCCCAGAGCCAGGATCTAAGCCTCAGTATCCCCAGTGATTACAGCTCTGAGACATTGGCCAAGGGATCCCCAGCCTCCTGGATCTCAGTCCTACCATGTGTGAGGTGGGAGAGAAGGAATCTCAGAGAGGGCGCTGTGCAAGGTCCACCTACAGTTCCAACTAGCAATGGAGCCAAGGATGAGACTCGGGTCCCTGATGGGCTCTGGGTTTCCGGGACGCCTCAGCAACACGGGGTAGATTGTGGAGTCTCTTCATCCTTTTCTAATAAATGGAGCTGATATACTTAAATGTCCCCTGCAGGTGGGAGACAGGAAGTGGATGGGCTTAGAGTTCTCTCGTGGGCAATGCCAGAACTATTTTCTCTGTTTTAGATTTATTTTTAACTTTCCTGGACAGTGAGGATCTGCAGGTGTCTACCCTTTTTCCTGTGGCCTCTTCTCTTCCCAGGCCCCAGTTTGACTACCTCCTCCTTATTTCAGGAAAACAGAGTCCCATGTCACTTTTTTTTTTTTTTTTTTTGGCGGTACTGGGGATTGAGCCCAGGGGCGTTCTACCTCCAAGCTACACCCCCAGAACTATTTCTTTTTTATTTTGAAGCAGGGTCTTGCTAGGTTAATGAGAGTCTCACTACTTGCTGGGGCTGTCCTCAAACCTGCGATCCTCCTGTCTCAGTCTCCTAAGTACTAGGATCACAGGCATGTGCCACCACGTTGCCCTGTGTCATCTTAACTGCTGTGGGGAAAATATCGGGTTGACTCGGCTCCCACTATAAGATAAAGAAAAGTGCCCCAGTATGGTTAGGGCCCAGGGTGTATGAATGAAGGGAATCCAATTCTCTGACAATTAATCAGGGATTAGGTAATAATAACTAAATGAATGAAGAAATGAATGAATGAGGAAGCTAAATTGTGGCCCACCCATGGTGCTGTCTCTAGCTTCTGTTCCCACCCCTATTTGTTCTTTCTTTTTCTTTCTTTCCTCATTCTGTCTTTTTGGTCCCAACATTTAGCATATTTTATGATTTGCCATATGATACCTTAGTTTCTTTCTAGATGAAAGTTAAGGCATAGAGCAACTAATCTTCCAGTGTCCAGTCCCAGAGCATGACACAGAAGAGGTGTATTGAGTTGAACCCGTAAGGCAGCTTTGCAAGATGCCAGCCAGGCTGAGATGAGGTTTGTCCTAGCTTGACCCTAGTGGTGATCTCTGAAGGACCCATGGCCTCTTCCATCCTCCACCTTCAGTACCTGGAACCCTCATTCTGACCCCAAGATCTGAGCCTGGTCCACAGGCAATGAGGAGAGGCTCAGGAAAGGAAATGAGAGGGGGAGGGCAGGGGAGGGTGGCAGCATGGCACCGGGAAGGAGCCCCAGTTTGGGAATCTGGGATGTAGGTCCTCAGGTCTGTTCCACCGATTCACTCTGTGACCCTGAGCCAAATTCATCCCCTTCTCCGGGACTCAGTTTCCTGGTGTGGAGACCTGGGCCCTTAGGCTCCTCCCCTCTGCCACTGACTCCTAGGACAGAAATGGGGAAGGAGAAGACAGGGGGTGAGGAGACCAAGAACCAGAAAGCAGCAGAGGAAGAGGAAGAGGAAGGCTGTCTGTCAACTAGGATGCTCTGTCCCCGCCTCCTCAGTGAGTATTTAAAGAGCCCTGCGCTCAGCACTCAGGGTGGGGGTCTGGTGGTGATAGAAGGAGACTTAAATGGAAGACAGGAAACCTGTATTCTCCAGCTTGCTGTGTGACCCTGGGCAAGGCCCTTCCACCTGGGAGTCCTCATCTGTATAATGAAGGCTGCCAACGAGCTCTAATGGCCTTCCCACTAGGACTCAATGATAGGGACCCTGACATTAAGAAATGTTCTTAATCCGGGCATGGTGGTGCACACTTGTAATGCCAGTGCTTGGGAGGCCGAGACAGGAGGATCACAGGTTCACAGCCAGCCTCGGCAACTTGTGAGGCCTTCCGCAAGCCAGTGAGACCCTGGCTGGGGTCTAGCTGGGGTATAGCTCAGAGGGCTGGGGTATAGCTCAGAGGTAGAATGCCCCTGGGTTCAATCCCCAGTGCCACAAAAAAAAAAATAAATAAATAAAAGAAGTTTTCTTAAAGAGAGAAAAAACACACACAAATGCATTAGAGTCATTCACAAAGGCCTGTGCTCTGGAAGATATTGAGGAAATGTTTTAGCAAGGTCAAGTACTCTCAAACATGGATGCACATTGCAACACCTGCGATGCTTTAAAAAACATTGGTGGACTCGACTGGGTCCACCCACGGCGGTTCTGCTTCCGCCAGTCTGCGGCGTGGCCGAGGGGGGAGCGTTGCAAGCCCCCAGGTGAACCTGATGAGCATCCATGGTCGTAACCCCCGCCCCAAACCTGCTACAGTGTGGTGACCTTAATACCCATCTCTGCCTGTGACATCCCTACTGGCAAGTGGCCAATCTCAGACTGTACCTACAGGCTGTGGCCCAGCCCCTGGGCCATTACATCCATAGACTGATCATTGCCTAAATGTCAGAGACATGTTGAGTTAAGGCTCAGTCCTGCAGGAGACAATCCACCAGATCCAAAGAAACCCCTGGAAGTAAGTTCTAGCACCAGCAGCCACGCTAATGAGATCAGAGAGTCCACCTGTGCCCGGCACTCTTCTGAGCATTTTCATATAAGTCATTTTTAAGTCATTTTAACAGTCATTGTGTGTGTGTGTGGGGGGGGGGTAATCTGCTATTATCGTCCCCATTTTGTTGGTAAGGAAACTAAGGCACAGAGAGGTTAGAAAGTATGCCCAACATCACACAGCGACTGAGCGGCACAAGTGGGGCGATGCTCAGGCACGTCAGGTCCACCACCATGCTGCTGGGCTTGCCAGAAGCTGTGTGTGTGGGTCTTGACACCATCGGAACACCAGCCCAGGGTCCCTGTCTGCTGTCTTCTGAGAGGATGGCGCTCTTCAACAGTGTTACAGTGACCATAAGCCGCAGGCACTGCAAAGTGAGACGCGACCCAGACAGTCTGCGAAGCTCCCGTCCTAAAGCCCATCTCTGCCGACCACTTAATATTCCCGCCAAAACAGGCATCCTGTGTCTAAGAGCAACAAGCGACCTTTTATTTAAGTGGTCATCGGGTGGACTTGCTGCTTCCGCCTTATGAAAGTGCTTAAAGGGAAAGCACATCCGCACGTGTGGGTGGAAAGGGAATTAATCAGCTACTGACTTTTCCGTGGCTATACATTAGTATCATCTGGGGAGCTGTTAAAGTTCCTGATGCTCAGGAACCCGGGACCAATCACATCACAGTGTTTGGGATGGGATCAGGGTCACGATTTGCTAAAGCTACCTGTGTCTCCAACCTCCAGCCAAGTCTGAGAACCACTATTTCAGACCTCAATTCTTAACAGGCAGACTGCAAATGGAGACACCCTTGAAGAGCTAAGTTACCACTGGGCTCTTGGGGTTCTGTGCCAGGTTGGAGGAGAGATCCATGAAGCCTTCCTGGAAGAAACAGCTTTTGATCTGGGCTGTGAAGACAGAGGCAATCCAAGGAGACCGAGACAACTGTGAGGACCTCCCTGAGACCCGGATGTCCGCCCTGTCTTTCAGGAGCCCAGCCTCGCCAGCCACTTCCTCCCTCACGCCCTCCAGGAGCGAGTGGAGCACTCCAGACAAATGTGATATGAAGCGAAGAACATATGTCCTGCATGTATTAAAGAGCATTTCTCTCCCTCCTTACAGGCTCGTCAGGAAATAAGTTCTCTCTGCTTTCACATTTTAGAGACGAGCAGATGGCAAAAGTTTTGATTCAGGAATAATGACCATTTGAATGGCCCACGCTCAAGGGCCCCTGACTGTCATCAAAGGACCATCGCAGACGTGCAATCTGGACACTTCAGAAGTCCCCGTTTCATCCCAAACTGAAATCTCCCCCTGCCCCCACCCTAGCCCAGCTTCTTCTCTGTGTTGCCATCTCAATAAATACAGCTCCTAACACCCTGGCCAGGAAGCTGGGCAGAGCTTTGGCAGACCCCCTATACTTTTGACTGACCTCCCACATGGATCTTGAGTGGTCCTCTGCTCCCCAGCCCCCGCCACCACAACAGCAGAGCTCAGGCCTCCCCTTGTAGCCCATGGACGTGCCCGGTCTATCAGCCTTCCTTTCTTCTAAGTCTCTCTCCCACCAGCACTTGTCCCACACTATGGCCTCAGAACTTTCTAGAAGGTGCAGCTAACCAGAATGCATTCCTGCTTACCAACTTCTGATGAACTCATGCTGCTACAGTTGTGCTTCCTGGCTCCTGTCCCTTTCTGGCTCACACTGAAAATGATGATTTGTCCAGCACACTGGAGTAAACAAATGAGCTACTCATTGCTGGGAGTAGCCTGCCCAGGGATCCTACTGGTCAACCCAAGTCTGACAGCCAAAGGGTCTCAGCCCCCTTGTAAGCCATTTGCATTGGACTGAACTGGAAGCTCAGTCTTACAGCCATGAATCCCACACATATGTGGTTACTCAAATTGTCTGAAACTGTTCAGAAAATACAGATCCCCAGGCTTCCCCAACCACCATTCCCACACCACTCTCCATCTAGTTCAGTGTTTTCCTGTAGAAAACTTATCTATCGGTAGCTATACACTCATATGTATCAACATTCATGTGCAGTCTGCCTTGCGCAGCAAACCAAAAGCTCTAACATATCATGTCCCAATCCTCCTAGCCCCAACCAAATACGGCTTCTTCCAGGAAACCTTCAGGAATCTCTTCTTAATGGTACCCCAGACGGATCCCCTTCTTCAGGTATATGTGACAGTGCCTGGCACGTAGTATATGCTCAAAAACATTAGTTTGAGCATATACCCCAAGAGTCCAGTGGTAACTTAGATCTTCATGGGTATTGGGTGGACGGGTGGGGGGGATGGATGGGTGGGGGAGATGGATGGATGGATGGATGATTGGATGGATGGATGGATGATTGGATAGATGGATGAATGGATGGATGGATGGATGATTGGATGGAT
>PVJS01040364.1:0-18471 GCA_004027185.1 Glis glis
GGACACAAAAGGGTCTCCAATGACAATGGAGAACCCTCAGAGGTGCTAGGGAAGGGATACAAGGGAAGGGGAAGGGTAAGAAAGTAGTGAATCCATGGAATTACTGTCATAAACAATGTGTATATGTGAGATTATACCAACATCATTCTCAGTGCTACATGTGGGGGGGAGGCGGGGGGGGAAGCGGGGGGAGGGACACTAAGAGCTGTGTGCATGTATGTTAACACCAAACTGATACTCATTGTGAAGTGAGACTACAATGCACCAATAAAAAAAAAAAGAAAAAATAAATAAATAAAAAAAAAAAAAAAGAAACTCTATCTGAAAAATAATTGAATATTACTAAAATATTGTGGGTGAGCATTTGTTGGGAATTAAATATATGATCACAGGAAAAATTTATTAGAATTGTTGGCAAATCAAATTGAGACAAATTGAATAAAACTCGACAAGTGCTGTATGCATGTAGGTCCCTATCATGCTGAACTTCATTATGCTGTATGATTACAATGCACCAATAAAATTTATTAAAAATAAAAATAAAATGGAAAAAATCAGTGAAACTAAAAGTAACCAACACTAAAAATGTGTGAACAATAAGAGTTTCAGAGTTGTAACAGAATCTGGAGGGTAAAAATGATCAAATAAAAAATAAAAGAAACTTATCCAGGATGGAAAGTCACATTTGTAGTTTAATAGAGCCTGTTAAGTGTTGATTGCTATAAAGGGTTGGATGAACAGAGGAAGTAAACAGCAGTGACATATTGCATTATAAATATTTGGGGGTGCCAGGCATGGTAGTGCATTCTTGTAAGCCCAGTAATTTGGAGATCCATTTCAAGAGTAGAAACTGCAATGGTGTCTTCCAAGTGGTGAGTTTTCTATTGGGTGTGGAAACCTCCTTCCTCATGTATATGCATTTGGGGTGATCACTGACCTTTTTCACATCATAGCTTAGTATACCAATGCTGAATTAGTCTTGTTGGAAACTTCCTCATAGGTGCCTAAGGAAAACCCACAGGTGGGTATAATACAATCATGTAAATGACATCATAATGACATGGTAATTGCTGGAGATTATTTTGGGGGTACTGAGGGGTTGGTACACATGCCCTAAATCTGGCCAAACTGGCGTTTTAGCTTCCTGATATTGCTGCAATGCTCAAACTGCAGCTGGGCTCAGAATTTCATTTCTCCTTATGAGGGCTGGCCCAGTTTCCTCTTCAGATCTGTCCTAATCCTTCTCTGCCCTGTTTATTTCTTTTTTTTTTTTTTTTTTGCAGTATTGGGGATTAAACCCAGGGGCATTCTACCTCTGAGCTATACCCCTAGACCTATTTTTTTATTCTTTATTTTGAAGGAGGATCTCACTGAGTTGTAGAGGGCCTTACTAAGTAGCTGAGGCTGGCCACGAACCCGGATCCTCTAGTTTCAGCCTCCCAAGTACTGGGATTACAAGCGTGTGCCACCATGCCTGGCTTGCCCTGTTCATTTCTAATCTAACTGTCCAACAAAATGGTTGGATTTATACTTGTCTTCTATTTTCTGAGAAATATATTATTATCACCTTTGGTTTTCAGGATTTCCTCCCCGATATATTCTGAGAGAACACAATATCTGCTGGCTTCCAACCACAAAATCCAGTAAGTCATACACATCTCTGTGGCCAGCCCCAACACCTTCAGACCATGGCCTAATTCTTTTAACTAACATTGCTGCCCTATCTGAAGAAATAGGGAAAGTAATGCCCCAAATAAACCTTTGAATCTCAAGAGGAAATAAGATTCATCTAATATAGAAGTCCTTTGTTCTTGACCATTTATTCTCCTCTATGAGACAGTTGATTTTAGAATATCAAGTGGCTTTGAACACATGACCCCTTCTACAGCTTTTGTGATCAGAAATTGTCCCTAGTGGGGAGTCTTCTATGAAAGCTATGACCACTTTCTCCCTCCCTGGATTCTTCACACTACCATAAGAAAAAGCAAAACATGCCTTGGTCAGCAAGGATAATAGATATTTTCACCTTCATGACAGAGTGTATTCTCAGTCTTATCAAGAGTGAATCTTCAATGTTAATGAGCATATTATTAACCATTTTTGCATGTGAAATTTAGCTAGAGGCAGCTTTCAGAGGTTAGAGGAAAAAAAGAAGAACAATGGGGGAAAATGGGTTAGGAAAAACAAGGAAGTGATAAAGTAACTGAGAATCTAAACTATGGCTTTAATAGATAATAGTACTAAAACTGTACTAAAATAAAGACAAGTGCTCTCTCTCACTCTCTCTCTCTCTCTCTCTCTCTCTTTTGGTCTTTATTGCAATACATTGATAAATGGTTCTTCCACTCTTTTTTTATTTTCAAATAAGAAATAGTAAGTTCTATTTTTGCTCTTTTTTTTTAACTTGGTCTCTAGCATGCTGAAGCTGAACTATGTGAAGCCCTTCAAGTTAATTTAATGAATATCCACTCCCGTTTAGGGTAAAGTACATTGAGAGCTGCATTGTGTTTGGCTAAGGAAATGAGATCTGCAAATCTCTGTTCCCAAACTATCTATTTTGTGATGATATAACATTCATGTCACCCACTGTGAGGGTTGTTCTATAGGTTATTAAAAAAGCCATAATTATACTAGGGATAGGAGGTTTTATTTATTCCAAGAAACCTTGGGATTTAAGATTTCTGTAAATGGTACATTTAAGAAGATTCTGTAAATGGTACATTTAAGATTCTGTAAATGGAATATTCTACTGAGCAAGAAGTAGACCTCCAAGGAAAAGATAAGATTTCTCTATTTGGGTATATAAGAGAGACTAGGAACATACACTCTTCAGAAGGAACTGTAATCATTAGTTATATCAACTGAGGCTGTAATGAACACCTGAGATCTGTAATTCCTAAGTTAGGAAAGTTTTTGGCCTCTTCTTATAAGAATGTGAAAAGTATGACTTTTCTTGGATGAGCTATCTTGTATGTATTTGGTAATATCCATGTTAATCAACTAGAAAATGATGTAAATCCTCTATTTTGTTCTTCCATATTAGATTAATTTTCTTGAAATCTATAAGTGATTATTGAAAAATTGCTTAAATTCCATTATACCACTATCCACCTTTTTCACCCATTTAAAGGTTACGTAAGTATTTAGACAATATGAAGGATTCAAGGTAAAAATGATCATTTTTGTAAATTGAAATATGAACACTTTTATGTATACACAATAGCAATATTCTTACTTTGCAAGAGATCATTTTGATTTTTTAAACCAGTCATTTAACATTAAGTATACTTAAAGAGTTAATGGGGTCTCCCATAAAGTGGGAAAAAGTATATGACAACCTTAAACATAAAGGAAAGATGCTTTATTTTTATTTGGCTCGGCCAAATATGTAAAAACAGAAAAAAAGGTAGATAGCGGTGGCATATAATCCTTATTATAGGCAAATTATTAGTACTAATGGCCAGGGTGATAGTAGTCGATATGCTAAATTATATGTTGTGTTTTAGGCTTTGTGCCATGAGGAATTTTCACAATG
Source organism: Glis glis (assembly GCA_004027185.1). Classification (NCBI taxonomy): domain Eukaryota; kingdom Metazoa; phylum Chordata; class Mammalia; order Rodentia; family Gliridae; genus Glis; species Glis glis. The sequence continues at coordinate 3,536 of PVJS01040364.1, forward strand.
TTATATATAACCAAATAGGTTGGCTACCTGGTTTCCAGTTTGAAATGCTAATCAGTGGATATCCAGGGTAAAGATTAGTGAAAAATATTGCAGCCAAATATCTAGGTTATTGCATAATTTGCTCTCTTGCCAGTTTTTCATGTAGATGTCCACTGAAATTGCAATACCATCAAAAAGCAGCTGAATGTCTTTGTTGACAAAATGACCCGGCTTGTGAACGTCAACTCGGCACCTCTGATGGCAGGCTTGGCACAATGGGCACAACAAAAACTTCAGGCAGATAGGAAAAAAAACCATCTCCTGGTCCTCATGTTCCTGGGGCTGTGTCCTTAACTTCTGACCTGACTGTAAAGAACCCAACTCCATAATTGAGGCCAGTTTCACTCTGTCTCCTTTAGGTCAGTTAGGATGAGGCTTTCAATCCCTGGCCACATCCCTTGCCAGCCCCAAGCAACTATAGAATATGGACTTTTTTTTTTTTTGCGGTACCGGGAATTGAACACAGGGGCGTTCTACTTCCGCGCTACGCCCCCGGCCCTATTTTTTATACTTTATTTTGAAACCGGGTCTCACGAAGTTGCGGAGGGCCTCACTAAGGAGAGAGATAGAGAGAGAGAGAGAGAGAGAGAGAGAGCTTATATTTTATTTTCATGGGAAAATAATTTATTTTAAATATTCTATATCCTTAGCCAGCTCTGGTCCTAAATGCTATAATTTGGATCTTGAATGTCCCCAAAAGGCTCATGTTTTAAAGGTTTTGTTCTAGCTGAGGCTGGCCGCGAACCCGGATCCTCCGGTCTCCGCCTCCCAAAGTACTGGGATTACAAGCGTGAGCCGCCACGCCCGGTGCTCACAGCAATTCTTAAGATTAGGAATGGAAGTCTCAGGGGGGAAATGATGTAGGATAGAATAATTAAATAGGTAGAAAGGAGACAAAAGAGAGAACAAGGAAAATGTAACATTAATATGGAAGCCTTTGACAAGGCCTATTAGACCCAAAAGTTTCTGAGGAATTTACAAGAGACCCTGAGCACTGTGGACCATCCTTAGGGTGATATCTATTTATCAGATAACAGAGCACAAGAAAGAGGAATCTCCTTGGAACATATTCAAGAGAGCAATCTCTTCAACATTGTTGGTTGTCCTTGAGTAGTTTAGAAGGATACCTGAGGATAAGACAGTGCTGGTCAGGACCAGGAACACCCTAAATCATGTTGTGACTACGGGACTGAGGTCATCCTCACATACCTACTACCTATGCCTCATGAAAGTCCTCAGTAAAGGAAGAGTCCTGCACTCCCAAAGGGTCTCTCTCTCTCCCTCTTGAGATGGCCCTCATTCTCTCTTGAATGCAAATTTGCTACTTTCCTCAATAATGTCTTTAAAATAATAAAATAAAATAGAATAAGGCCAGTCATTTTTGTTTTCATCTCTGCTTTTTATTTTCTTTACACTTAGGAATATTTGTATACATAGTATTTTGAATTTCATGTATAAGGGTTTCTGCAATGTAGACATCTAGGCAGGGTGCTGTCCAATAGAACTGTCTGTGGTGATATTAATGTTCTATAAATCTTAACTTTCTAACAAGTAGCCACTATTAGTCACTATTTGCTATATGTACTATTGAACACTTGAGATGTATTTAATTAAAACATTGAATTCAGGACCTGGATTTTTAATCCTATATATTTTAACTAATGAAAATTTAAATAGCCACATGTGGCTAGTGGTTAAAATATCATACCTTGTACATCTAGATGACAGATAATTCTATTGGCCCCAAAATCTGATCTACTTTTCTTTCCCCTGAAGGCTTAGGCATCCTATCCTTGCTTAGAAGCCCACATTCTTAGTAAACTAAAGCCAGAAATGGTTTGAGGTAAAGTAGAGAACTCATATTACCTTTGACATCACAGAGCTCATGGTAGGTTATTACTAAGCTACAGAATGTGGGAATTAAAGCAGAAGATATCATTTCATTATGACGATGAACAATTTTCTTTCATATTATTTCAACTGCAATAAAGAAAGCTAGAATCTGGGCATAGTGGTACAAGCTTGTAATCCTAGTACTTTGGGAGGCTGAGATGGGAGGCTCATGGCCAGCCTCAGCAACTTAGCGAGGCCCTCAGCAACTTAGTGAGATCCTGATTCAAAATAAAAACTAAAAAAGGACTGGGGGTATAGATCAAAGGTAGAATACCCCCGGGTTCAATCACCAGTACCACACAAACACACACAACACAAAAGCTAGAATTGGCTATTTAAGTATAATTATTTGATCTCTGATCCTCAATAGATCTTTCTCTTGATTTCTGTTTAGAGGGATATCAACATACTATTTCTTTGGTCTCATATTTCACAGTACTAGTGATTTTTGGATGTACACTTTCTGCCATCTCTATGGTGGCATCCATATAGCTGTGCTCCATGGTCTTTGACAGGATGTCCTTTTCTATTTCACACATCCAGACCATTGTGTTTGTCGTAGGAGTGACCTTGAAGTTCCTCAAGCCAATTCTACCGGGTCTCTTACTTGTAGGACTTGAACTAGTTGTGGATGCATTTCTATTCAGTTATTAAGGTGCGCCTACATTCATATGCCCATTACATACCCAGATGTTGCATGTAGGAAATAAATGGTTTTTACAGTAGGCTAATTCATCTTCAGGGATAGCTGCTTTTTCTCCAGGTCCTTGGATAGAAACTTTACAACTTTAAGGGAAGTATCCTGGTTTATCCTAAAGAGTTTGGACACTTGTGTGGGCTCTTTTCTTGATGACCCAACCACATCAAGAAAGGAATCAGTAGAAGGAGCAATGATCTAAGTAAACTGCCAAGAGCATGCAGCTCATAAGTGCCAGATCTCGGATTCAAAACTAGGCTACTTTGCTCTGAAATTTGTGATTTTTGAAGTTTACTAAACTTCACACTGATGCTCTCTTAAGTCACTTCTTATGATTGCAATTTTACATTTGTGTCTCATTCATGGTAAGCACCCAGAAAAAAATAATTAAGTAAACAAACCTCTATACAGGTAAGTAGAACAAGGATGCAGGTGACTGTGTAGTGACAGGTGATATTTAAGATAGGTAGGCATGGGCATACCAATGAAATGGGTTGTCAAATAGGATCTATGAAGATCTAAGAACATGAGCAGTCAGCAAAAGTGGGATCAGGCAACATAGTAAACCATTTGAGATATGAATATGGAGCTTAGGGTAATATTTTATTTTCCAGGAGGCCAGTAAAGCCAACTGAAAATTTCAAGTGACTTAAAGTGGGTGAAAGTATGTAAAAACATATACTTGGAGTTAACAGAAACTTCCACGGACTTTATTGTGAAAAAAGTTTAAGCCATTCCCAGATAAATAATAATTTGTACTTGTTTCTGAGTTCAGGTGCTACTACTTGTATTTACCTGCCAAGAAAATATTTGTCTGAAAACCCAAGGAGCCAGGAAATTGGAGCTAGATATCAATAATTTGTTAATGCATCATCTCAGTCTGGCATTACTGATGAATTCTTAATCAAATTCAATGCTTGTAGACTGGAAAGTTCTGGTGATTTGAGTTCCTGTTTAATCGTAAGCACTTGCCTCAAACATTGTTGAACAATGTCCTAAATTATATCTTAAAATTAATTCCTAATATTTTATATCTTAATAGATTAGTGCAATGCAATTTACTTCATTGCATCTTAAATACAGTTTAATTTTAAAAAATGACGGGCTGGTCTGAATTCTCATTCATTATTTAATTCATTCAGTATTCAAGTTATTCATTAATCATTCAGTAGCAGTTATTTTGTTAGCGTCTGGGAATAAGATAATAATAAAATGTAGGTGCTCTTGCAGTCTTCACAATATGTGTGACCTAGTAAGAAAGTTAGAATGATAGGATGTTGTAGTAAAGTATGAAAATCTCTATGACAGAAATAAATACAATACTATAAGCACATATAACAAGAGCACATTACTCAGTCAATAGTAGTTTTAAAAAAATCTCAAAGGAACTAGCATTTACACTACAATATGAAAGATGGATAAGACTTTACCAAACGAAATAAGGAGAATATTCATGATAGAAAGGACAATATACAAACCAAAGCCCAGTAATGAGAATAATCCTGATGAGTTTAGGAAGCTAAAAGATTTTTATTAAAAATGAAGTATTAGGTACAAAAAAACAAGTCAAGGCAGGGAGGAGGTGAGAGATGAGTTATCAGTTATATGGAATGCTATTCAAATGACTTAGGATGCTACTAAAGGTTTTTCAGTAAGTGATTTTATTATGTCTACATTTGATAAAAGTTATTCAGAATTAATTGCTGAAAATAAATTAAAAGAGATAAATTAAAAGAAATAATAAATTAAAAGAAACTAAATTAAAAGAAATAAAATGTGTTATGTACATACCAAAGAATATTCTTGTCTTTAGAAAAGAAGGACAAAAACTAGGGATGGAAACACCATATTTCCCACTCTTTGGAAACTTTCCCAAAGAATTAAAGTCAGAATACTATACTGATACATGCATACCCATGCTTATAGCAGCACAATTCACAATAACCAAATTATGGAGTCTGATACAGGTGTCTATCAACAGATAAATGGATAAACAAACTGTGATATGTAAACACTTGGAGTTTTAATCAGCCATAAAGAACAAAATTAAATCATTTTTAGGAAAATGAAATGAGCTAGAGAATATTATGCTAAGTGAGATCTGCCAATCTCAAAAAGTCAAGGGTCATATGTTTTCTTTCATATGTTCCCATTTCAACTATTACTCTAGTAATGAAAGCATTTTAGTTTTATTGCTAGCTAAGTGAAGTAATTCTGTATTCCTATATAAATTCTTTTTTTGTTTGTTTGTTTTTGTGGTGCTGGAGATTGAACCTAGGGGCATTCTACCTCCATGCTACACCCCCTAACCCTATATTTTATTTGGAAACAGGGTCTTGCTAAGTTGCTGAGAGCCTGGTTAAGTTGGTGAGGCTACCTTCGAACCTGTGATCCTCCTGTCTCAGTCTCCCAAGTACTGGGATTACAGACATTCACCACCACACCCGGTTCCTATAAAAATGCTCATTGTTGAATTAAAACACAAAATAGGGTCGTAATCATAATAATCAATGAGCTATGACAAGTAATAACTTGAGGCCATGATAAATACTTGCAGCAATCAGAAATAAAAAATATTGGATTTATATTGAAAGTAAAATTCAGGTGAGAAACCTGATGATATGACCCTGAGTAGTGGTAGTGTACATGAAGAAAGGTAATTATATCTAATATTTTTAGGGGATAGAATCAGTATACCTATGTCCTACCTTGCTCTAGCAAAAAAAAAAAAACATGAAGAATTTATTTGGGGAGGAATAATTTCACTTCTGATATGTTGAGTTTAAAATTTCCATCCATTAACTAGTAAAAATATGTGTTTGAATTTCAAGATAAAAGTTTTATACAGAAAAATATATTTTGGGGTCACCAAGGCTCACCAGTTACCTATAGATTTTCTAAAATAGTCTTATAATTCCAATAAAAGTGCTTACAAGACAATAATATCCTATGAAGGATTATATTAGGTAAAGGTTAGGAGAAAGCACATCTAATTTGGAAAATTGTGATGAATTTGACAGAAGCTCTCTTCTGCCCACTGGAATTTACATCCTCCTACTTCCATTTAAAATAATTGATTTATAATAATTGAAGTTATGGCTGTAGATGAGATTGTTTAGCAACACGTTGGAAGAGAAAAGAGCAGAGGAGATAATCTTGAGGCACACAACGATATAAAAAATTTTTAGATTAAAAAGTGTTCTTCAATTTTGAATAGAATTCCAAAATCCCCATCCTATTTTCTAACTTTTCTTTATATGAATTTGTTTTGCAATTGAGGTTAGGTCAAAATAAAAAAAAAATGGGAGAAGAAAGACTAACAGCAAGGTGAGGGAGACCAAATTCTATAAACAATATTTTTACATTTTTGTTTGTTTCTGTTTATTTTGTTAGTCTTCCTTCTTCCTACCTTTTAGACCCATGGGTTAAAACAAGGTTAGAATGATAGTTCCCCCCAAATAAACTGAAATGCCCCAAAAGTCCTATAGGGTCACCATCAGAGAAAAATTCCACTGGCTAAGTTAACAGGTAGGAAGAATTTATTCAATACTATTGCAACAGGGGGGAAGAAGTTGGACTCAACTTGCTGGACCAAAAGGCTGGAGAGTAAACGCTGGAGGAAGCTAGTCCAAAAGTACTGAATGGCATGAGAGGGGAGGTTCATCGGTGTGATTAGACCATCCTGTTTGCTAACTAGCAGTTATTGAAGTTAAGATTCATAACCTCCAGCAGAGACTGGGAGACAGGATTACTATCTTTCTTCATGATTGCATTTCAAGAGATGGCTCACAGGTACTTGAGAATGACATTTATAGGCTGGGAAATTTATCTCTTAAAGGGGTAGGGAAAGAATTTACAATGTCAATTTCTCTAAGAAAACAGAGGTCAGAGGACTATCGTCAGGAAGAAACTCATCTAATGTTTAGACAATCTACAGGAAATGTTAAAGCCAGCTTGATCAGTGTCCCATAACATACAGATACTCCTTGACTTTCAATGGAATAATTGTCTGGATAAACCCATTGTAAATAGAAAATATCACAAGTTAAAATGCATTTAATACACCTAACCTCTTGAGCACCATAACTTAGCTTTGCCTATCTTAAATAAAGCTCAGAGCACTTAGCAATGGCCTATAGTTGGGCAAAATCATCAAAAAAGCCTATTTTATAATAAAATGTTGAATATTTCATGTAATTCATTAAATACTATATTGAAAGGAAAAAATAATTATTGTATGTGTATACTTTCACCATTATAAAGTTCAAAAATCATCAGGTCAAACTATCCTAAGTTAATAACTGTCTTTATTTTAAATATTCAAGAAATTTAAAGTAACATCTCTCAGGTACTACATTGACTATTATTATGATGTTGTTTGAACTGAATTACTTTTGACCTATGGTATGCCACAGAAAAATTACTAAGACTTCAATAGCTTCATGATATGAGCGTTTGGGAATCATAGCATTAGAACAAATGATGGAAGGGTATATGTATATAACCAGAAGGTCTGTGTTTAACAAGAGGAAAATACTACCATGGTAGAAAGATATTTGGATAAAAAAAAGGCTCATTAGACAAGTAAGCATTTTCAAAGAAATGTAATCATAAAATAACTGTGAAAAGTTGCATGAGAAGATGCACCACATTGCTTTTTATTGATGTGTTATGCTCTATCTTGGATGTAAGACATTAGTGCCAGAAATTTGCCTGACCGTCTATCAAAGTGAGTTAGGGAAATAGTTTTCCTATTTCCTCCCATATTCTGAAGGCCATTCCATTCGCTTACTCTGTATTTGTTTTTTCCTTGATAGACATTTAAATTTAAGAATATGGATAATTTTACTTGAGTGACCTCCCTGCCATCAAAGTATTCTTGGCTTCACAACATTTTTACAAATGACAGTGATGTATATACAGTCCCTGACTTAAATGGATGGACTCACAGCTCTGTAGACTTTACAAGGGTGAGAAAGCAGTATTCATTGAGGGGAAACCATACTTTGAATTTTTAAATTTGTCCTTTGCCAGGGCTAACAATAAGTGATATGATGGTCTCTTGGGATCTTGGGCAGAGACACTGAGCTGCACCCCCCCACTCTACCAGGCAATCATATGGTTAAACGACTGATAGCTACAGTGTACCATGTTCCAAGCACAATTTGGATATAGGCATTCAATAAGTTACATGAGATGTCAACACTTTATTATAAAATAGGCCTTGTGTTAGATTATTTTGCCAAACTGTAGGTTAATATAAGTGTTCTCAGCACCTTTAAAGGCTAGGTTAAGCTATGATCAGTAAATTAGATGCATTAAGTGAATTTTCAATATAGTGTTTTCAACTTATGATAGGTTAAGACATAACCCCATTGTAAGATGAGTGCTATCTGTACTAATATAAATAGCTTTCTAGTTTTTGTTTACTACAATAATATACAAATGATATTTATATAGCGCTCAACTACTAGAGGTAAGATAATTATAAAGTATCTATTTAGAGAAATTCCAACTGAAAAATTTCTGCAAACTCTTTCTTTAGCATAAGGGATCAACAAAGGATTCAGACAATCCAAAATTCAGAGAAATAAATTAAAAACAAACAAAAAGAGTAAAGTGTGGCATTAAGTAATCAATGGAATAAATAAAGTTGAGTAAGAATTGCAAAGGATACATTCCTATCAGTTATAATAAATAAATAGCTATTGTGGTGAGAAAATTTAATAAAATTTTAATGATAGAGACCAAATTGCCACTAATGAGAAATAATGTGAAAACAGAAAATAATGAGAGAAAAATATAAATAACTCTTTCTAGAAGTTTGACTTCTAAGGGAATTTATTAACCAGAACTTTACACAGAAGGCTGTAGGGTATGATGTAGAAATAATTAAATGTTGACTGGAAGAAGTCAATAGAAAGGAAAAAAATTGAAATATAGTTAGATATATAGATTGATTCAGCATATATTATTAATAGGTGGAATTTCAAGATTTGATGAAAATGGAGAAACTTAAACATACTAGAGATACTGGAAAAAGATACTGGTTCAAGAAAATGCAGGACTAAAAGACAGAATTGAGATTACAGACAAAAGATTTTACAGTAATCTTTGCAGTTGTCTTCTTTCCAGCAGTGTTCAGCAACTGTCTTGTTTATTGAAATTTGACCAATTACCCCAATACTTAGCAGCTTGAAATAACAAAATAATATATGTGAGAGCAACCTAGCTCCATGGCTCTTCTGCAGGCTCTGCCATGAGTTGCAGTAGTCAAGGTACAGTTTCTGAAGACTTGACGAGGGCTGGAGGATCATCGCTTCTGCTCTCAGTCACAGGGCTGTTGCAAAAGACTTCCCAAGACCTCCACAGAAGGATGGCTTCCCCATGGCAGGTGATCTGAGAGAAGGAGAGTCAGAGGCAGAAACTGAGAGGATGGGGCTTGGCAGTACTTGTATGACCTAATCTTTGAAGTCACATAAGCATCATTTTGTCACATTCTTTTTCACAAAGAGAAAATCCTGGTACAAACGTGGAAGAAAACTAGATATCAAGAGCCACGAACCACTAGAGCCAACTTGAGGCTGGCTATCAAAATAACCTAGAGGTAGGAAAACAGAAAGCAATCAGATCCATCCAGGTGAGTGGTTTTGCCATGTGAATAGAATGAAAGGATATTTTAAAAGTGAGTTGATAATATTAGGAAATTGAGTAAAACATCGTCGTGTGAAATTTGAGCTAAAAATGAAAGAAAGAACAAAATTGTTAGGCAAATAAAAGTTGGATAATAATAAAGTCAAATTAATGGATCTGGAAAACTAAAAATAGTTTTTTAAATTATATTTTCATTATTGCATTGCAACCATATATCATATTGAGATCCAGTGTGATAGAAACATGCATGTGCATAATACCCAGTGAATTTCCCTCTGGATCCCAAATTTATTGTTTCAAATTCCAGAATTAGGAGGAGGGAACATTTGTAGCTGAAACGATATGGGGAGAGATATCTGGAGATGATTAGAGAAAGAACTGTTAAATCAGATTGGCAATTTCACCAAATGTTGTGTGTATGTATGTCACTATCACTATGATGTGGGACTATAATGCACCAATAAAGTATAAAAATTCTAATGTGTTTATTGTATTGGAAGTGACAAAGAGTTCAACAGAAAGATGGAGAGAGGATGTCTTTAGTCAGTGTAATTAGTCTCAAAGTCACAACACTTAATCACTCTTTTCTCATGAGTAAGTGGAACAGAATCCAAAGAGAGGAATTGTAGGTCACAATTTTGTTGTTCCCTGGATGTAGGACTTGAAAAGACTTCACAGGAACCAATTCCCTCATTAACAAGCCATTTTCATAATAAGGACAAAAACGAAGAGCCTAGAGATTTAGGAGAAATTATTATTAATAGAATAGGGTTTTCAGAGAGCGTGTTCTATTGGATTAGAACAAAGTAGGAGAAAGGGTAGAGGAGAGGATCAAGACAGAGTACGGTGATGATTTAAAGGCACTGGGGATGCCCAAGGACTACAAAGATGTAAGATAAAGTGAATTACCTGGTTGTAAATTTAACAAGAAAATCAATCCCGGTGTCCCATCCGTCCCATGGAGGAACTGAGCGTAGGATATGTAGGCTATGAAACTCTCTGAGAGTCAAGATTCAGCGGTAGCCTGAATGGAATATTTCTCTAAAGAAGTTCAACTTGGTAGTGAAGGCAAATATCCTCCTATTATGATTTTATATGAAGATATATGTTTGTGGTGAAGTGACCAAGATTTCTGTAACAATGTTCAAGCTTCTGCTGTGTCATCGTACCCTGAAATGGATGTGAAGCGTAGTTGAACAGCATACAGGACAAGTGGTTGTGGTTGGGATGGGAACTAATACAGTGGTAGTAAAGATGGATAATTCAATTAGGAAAGGTCACGGATTTATCGATTCTACCATATGCAGGTTTTAAACAATTGAAGGTGTTTTTTAAAGCCACTGACTTCCACTGAACTTCACTTTTTATTATTTGCTATATGATTAAACTTTTGACAGTGATAGTAGGGGATAAATGAAAGCAAAGAGTTTACTAATTTTATGTCTATTTTAAAGGATAATTCAAGTACTCTCTCTAGTAAAGCATTTATTATTTTGACATGTGTGGAAACTAATTCTTGAAAGCTGAAAGTATGTTTAATTTGTATTTATATTTTCAGTGTCTAATATAACATCTAGCTCACCATAGCCTTAAGCTATTGTGCAATGGATAATATTTTATTATAAAATTTAGGAAGTGAAAAAACCTAATTGAACCTTTTGCAGTGTTACAATACTCACTTTAGAAGCTAGAGAAAGAAAAAATACTGTTTATCCTGTAGACTCTGCTGACTCAGTATTCATCTGTTGCATTTATATTTTTCTGTGTATGTGTTTTTTATCAATTTAGTTTCATTATGCTTTGAAGATTAGATTCTACCAAAAGCAACTGAAAACTGTTTCCATTAATTAGGAAAAAGCTATCTGAGTCTGGATTCCCACTTTCAAAATCACCTAATTTCTTTTATATATATAAAATATAATTTCATATATATATATGTATATATATATATATATAACACATCTGAAAATCTTACTAGCATCATTTTGCTATTATCTGCAATTATTTCCATTAGTAAAACAACCAAGTTCCGGGGAAACCTGTATGCAAACATTGGCAATTCTCTGGGCTTATCTCTCTTCTATTAATTTTCTTCATTTCATGAAATTTTCTAGTGTTTCAAACATAATGGTGATGTAAATTAAATGAAAGTGGGCTGTAGATTGTTTGGGGACTTGCATTTTTCATTGCTTAATGGTCACAAAAACAAACACAGACTTATGAAATCCTCTTAATAAGCTTTTCTTTTTTGAGGCCTCAGTAGTTTTATCCTTCACACCACCCTCAATCCCCTTCGAATTTCAATAGGAAAATAAAACCTACAAAATGAAAACGAAAATCAATCTTCTTTTATTTAGGAACAAATTAAATTCCCCTTCTAAAGTAATGATTTTTACCTTAAAGCAGTGATAACTATCTTGTTGCTCTGTCAAGGTTTCTCACCTCCTTATCTTACAACAGTTAACCTTAATAATCCCCTCACTTTCAAACTCTTCCTGACTTATGGCTCCTTAAGCACTTCTGCTAAGCTTGATCGTTTACTTACACTTGGCCTCTAATGGAGTCAGTGTCACTTTGAGGGTTGTAAATGGATTCTGCTGAAATCAAGTTCTTCAGACACTCTGGAACTAATGTGTTTTTTTTTTCCCCTTCTAGTAATTGATATGTGTGTTAAATGGAATCTCACCATGTTTTGTAGCTTCCTCTAATCAAAATGAAAGGATAACAAATTCTAATTATCTTTTTCATTGGTCTTCCAACACATAGTGAACATGTTCATAAATATAGACATGAAAGAAAATGATCCCATAATGAGAAATTCTTTAAAAAAAAAGTATGTGTTTCAGTGAGGAAATTACATTTTCAGAACCTCAAGAGAAGTTCTGTGCTTAGTCATTTTGTTTTCTATGTGGATAGGTCAATCATTCTTCTAATATTTTGTAATATTTCTAGCCATTGAAGAGTAATAGTACTACTTAAGAGCATGACATTATTATAGAATACATAGTATTTTATAGGCAGTAACTTCATAATTGTCATAAAAATTTTAAAAAGTTTCCATATTAACTTCAAACTTTGTTGTAACTATCACTGATTTTTAAGTATGTGTTTATAAATTTATTTATGTTTATAACATATTTGTAGGTATTTATAAGTGACTATATATATATATATATATAAATTTACAAATGAGTTTTAATATTTGTAATCTTGCTTTTAAAAGAGGTATCTTCCTTTCATTCCTAAGAAAGTCTCTGAGCAAATTAGGTTGAAAGGAATATTATAACTCTTAGTGATAAAATAAGAGTCGAGGGGATTTTTGTTTGTTTCGTTTTGTCTCAGATTGAGCTAACTATTGATTAAAGCCCCCTCAGATCTTACAATGCAAAAAGCAACAGTGATAGCACTACTACCAGCACCAAAAAAAGAATACAGTAAGTGTGTGTATACATATATATGAATATATGCATACTGAACACTACTATATAAGTATTTTAATTAGTATTACTTTATAATAATTTTATGAGCTAAGCCGTACTAACCAGTTATACAAAAAGAGGAAGTCAACTCTCAGGAAAGCCAAATAATTTTCTAGTACCACCATGACTAATAAATGGTCAAGCAGGAATTCTGACTCGGATGTCCTGCATGTTATATTTATAAATACTGCAAAAATAAAGAAAAGTAAATACAAAGAGACACACAAATCCTAGACAGAGAGAGAAGTTGAAACAGGCTTTTCCCCATCAAGCGCAAGGAGACAGTCACCTTGCTTTTAAATAGCGAATTGGTGAGAGAGAGAAAATGCAGCTTCCATTAACTTAAAATCAATGTTTGGCTTTGCAATACATTTACATTCTTTTGATATCAAGATATATTTTTATCAGTGAATAGATGGCTTTTAATTTTTGGAATAATAACAATTCTTTTAAGTACCAATTATTACCATAGATTTGTGAAATGTTGTAATGAAGAATTTAAAACTGTTGCCCTAGAAAGTGAAGACGGCAGATTAGAGGCAAGTCTATGTGGGAAATGGCATGTGTCCTCATTTGCATGTGTGTTTATGTAGGTGCTGAAAAGGAACCTAACCTGCCCTGTCTGACTTCAAAAAAGACTTACAAAGGTCTATAAGTATACATGACATCTGTTTTGATCATACTAAAAGAATTTTGAGGCTCTAAAATAGATTCTAAGTCAAAGCTAAGAAATGAAAGGATCAGTGAAATGTATATGAGAATTTGTTTCACATGGAGGCAAAAAATGAAAGCATAAAAATAAAAAGTGAAAAGTTACTAAGAACTCGCCTCTCCATTTGCTTTCTATAACCTTGCATGGAAGCTGGATTGCAGGACCATGCCATACTTTACACCAGAGGTGAGAGTAAAGATGTAAGATGTACTTACAGCGAATAGAAAGGGACCAAATATTATTTTGTTTTATATTCTATTGTGTTGTCCAATATAGAGAATGATTGTTGTTGAAGTAAGGTTTATAAGCATCTCTTTGAGACAGGTTAATCTATCATGGTTTTCGTATCTGCTTTATGATAACATAGCAAATAGGTCAACTAATCTTAACTCTGAATGAAAAGAAAGTTGACATTTACCTCATTCATCTGTCTACAAGAATGGAAAGAAGAGAAGCTGTCATTAAAAATCAGCAATAATTTGCCTCAAGGCTAGTAATAGAAAAATTCCTCCAAACATAGAATTATATTAAATGCACTCTGTGTGTTAACACCCTTATATTTATCTCAACTATTTAGCAAAAGAGAAGTTGTAATACATCATTGAAGGCATTGAATTAATTCCAACTTTATTCAACAACTATATTTATAGTTGTTTGAAGTTCATTAGGTATGATGAAATTAAAACTGTGATGAAATTTTGTGTAATTCCTCAGTAAACCTAGAGTTTTCATAATTATTACTGATACCTAAGATGTCTTCTACATTGGTCAGTGAAATAAAATGGTATTTTCTGAATTATGTCATGGTATAACATAATGTTTAAGAGAACAAGTACTGAATTCAAATAGCCTGGTTTAAATCATAACACCATGATTCATTTACTGAGAGACTTTGCATAATTTAATCTCCCTAGTTTTAGGTTTCCTCAGTTTCCATTCAAATACATTAGTGAGTATCTACCTCATAGAGATTTTGCTAGAATTGGATTTCTAAATATATTTAAAGGTTTTTAAAGCAAAGCAAACGTTCAAGAAGTTTGTAATACATCATAATTCTACAGAATTAAATTATGCTACTTACATGGCTACACACTTAATTTTATACTATAAACATTTCAATTAAATACTATAGATATTTCTGCATATCTAACTAGACACCACCAATAACCATGATTTTACATATTTAATTGTACGATAGAGAGGTTAAATGGAATATTTCTAAATCTGTCTTGACTAGTGGAGAGGAGATAAAAAGAATGAGAAGCATACATTTTGTGGCTATGATTTAGACTGAAATGACAAAGCTATTATTAAATTATTAAATTTAATTATTAAAACACACATAAGATATCCAAAATAAGTTTGGAATTTGAGCATAATCAGTTATGTTTTTTTCCATTGCTATAGATTAGATATTGTGCGCACTCAAAAACCCATGGGGATCTCTTTCTTTCTTTTTTTT